>WBZZ01003156.1:5000-145000 GCA_019918135.1 Paulinella micropora | reverse complement strand
GATGGTGTTGTTGCTGCTGTATTGTATGTTGTTGTTGCTGTTGTTGTTGTTGTTGTTGTTGTTGTTGTTGTTGGTTTTGTTGTTGTTGTTGTTGCTGCTGCTGCTGTTGTTGTTGTTGTTGTTGTTGTTGTTGTTGATGCTGCTGCTGCTACTGCTGCTGTTGCTGTTGTTGTTGTTGTTCATGGTGGTGGTGGTGATGGTGGTGGTGGTTGAGTCATTCTCTGGCGACAATGAGTTGCTTATTAATAAAAATTGCATGAAATCTGGCCTTCATTTGCATTCGTCACGACCACAGCCCGAGACAAGACAAGTTGACACGGCCCGGCCCGCCGACTTTTACTAAAGAAAGAAAGTATTTAATGCTGTCATCTTGACCAAGAGTTCGCTTTAAAAAAACTAAAATTTAATTGAAAGCTGCTCTTTACCTTTGACCCTATCCCGCACAAAACCACGGGTTCAAAAAATATCATTTTTGCCACTCCTTTGGGAGGGGTCTCTCTAATTCAAAAAGTCTTTTTAATTACAACTCAGACGGGTTCCTGCCCCCCACCTGACCCAGTGTGTGAGTAGCAGGCGCCGCCGCGTCCACCTAGTAACACTCTTAACGTAGCATCAATACTGCCGGCGTCGGACGTGTGATTGCAAGGATCTGCACGTTTCTCTTTGTTCCACACAGGCTTTTGTAAATATCAGACAAATCCTTCTTTGAACTAGCCAGGAAGCATAAGGAAAGCAGTCGGGTAATAACTAGAAAAAGTCTGTGAAAACAATGCACCCCTTATAAAAAGTTGGAGGGGGAGGGAAGGAAAAGCTAAGACCCTCCTCCCTTTTCCTCCCTCTCTCTCTCCTCCATCTTTCGACATGCAGCCCAAGCGGGGGGTGGGTCGTGCTACAGCCATACAGCTCTCTCTGCACCCCACCCCCGACATACAGCTGGGGCGGGGGTAGGTAGCGCTACAGCGGGGGAGTATTGACTGTGCAAAATTTAGAAAATTAGAAAAGTTAGAAACGGGTTTTCGGAGTTTTTTGGGGGGCCACTCTCTTCTCGCCCCCTATCTTCCCCCCCCCCGCCCCCTTCCCCTTCCTTCCCTCCCTTACCTCCCCTCCCCCCCACATTCCCCCCCCCCCTTTTCCCCCGTCCTTCACAGATATTTTTTCGGGAGTCAGACGAGCAGGTAAACCTATTTTCTGGTTTTCTAATTTTTCCAATTTTTGGCTTGCACTTTCGACCTGCAGCCCGAGCGGGGGTAGGTAGCGCTACAGCGGCGTTCTGTACCGCTGCAAGAAATTTTGAAAAAAATTAGAAAAACCAGAATTCAAAAAGCCGGGTGGTAAATAAAGAATCTGGATTTGTTCCTTAAGTGTGTCTTTAATAAAGCGCTGTGGTTTTAAGATTTTTTGAATAAGCTGAAGTTGCAATCAGTGAGGTCTAGGTCCCGCAGCTTGCTCAGGCGAAAAAACTTAAATTGTCTTCCTTGGTGGAATACGACAGCCGCACAAATCCAGCACCTGTACCCCCCTGGAGCGCCGATAAGTGAGCCAGCCCGTCATTGCTCACTCTAAAACATCGCCGGTGAGCCCCCTTCGAAGCCACTCGGCACAGGTTTTGTCTGCCGCAAAGGCTTGCCAAATGCTGCAAGCCTGCTTTGGTAACACTGCGGCAGCCGCTCGGCTCCGGTTGGCGTAGCTAGTGTGCAATGGCAAGATTGGTCGGCCCCGCGTCGGTAAGGTTGTAGCAGTGGGTGAACTTGAGACTGCACAAAATGGCAGTGCCAACACTGTGTCCAGCGCGGCGTCCGTGAGGGGCGGCGTTTCTTCCACGTTCAACACCTGCAAGTCGTCCCTTTTTAGGCCACCAGCAAAGAAAAAGACTCTTTAAAAAGAAGGCGCTCCTGTTTTAAAGTCGGAGAGCAGGATCTATTTTTTCTCTCTCTCTCTCTCTCTCTTCAGTTCCTCTCTCCCTCTTCCTTCCTTTTTTGACCTGCGGCCTAGGCGAGGGGGCGGGGGGGGGGGGGGGGGTATCGGGGCCGTGACTGGGGGGACTTGTACATAAGGTGGGGGGGTGCCCCCCTCCCTTGTCCTATTTCCTCAGAGGGGAAAGGGAAGGAAGAGAGAGAAAAGAAAGTGAGGGGCGCCCCCACCCCTCCATCTTTCCCGACGACAGCAAGAACGTCAAGGGCGCTAGAAAGCTTTTTTGTGGAGCACCCAAAAACTCACCCCCAAAAACTTTCTCTTGTGAGTATTGCATGCTCTAGTATGGTAAGCTCTGGTTACAAGAAGAGCAGACACCGCAACCGCGGGCGTACCATGTTGTCAAGTGCGCACCTAGAAGCGGCGCTTGCTGAGGTCAGGAACGCCAGGCTTGATCTTTTGCAGGAAGCTGCTGAGCAAGGCAACGCCGACGCCCAAATGTGCCTGGCTGGCCTTTACCTGGATGGGACAGAGGGCGCCCCCAGGGATCTCGCCAGGGCCGCGGAGCTTTTTGAAGTGGCGGCAGAACATGAACACGCAGAAGCACAGCTGTGCCTGGCAGCCTGTTACGCACATGGAACGGGCGTGGTCCAGGACTTCGTCAAAGCTGCCAGGTGGTTCACAGGCGCCGCGGAGCAGGGGCAGACAGACGCACAATATCACCTGGGCGATTGCTACCTGGAAGGCCAAGGAGTGACCAAAAATGAACTCAAAGCGGTGCAGTGGTATGGTAAAGCGGCTGCCAAAGGGAACGCAACGGCACAGTTACGGCTGGGCAACTGCTACTTCATGGGCAGAGGGGTTTGTCAGAACGATGCCAGAGCCTTCCAGCTGTATCAGCAAGCAGCTCTCCACAATCTAGCGGACGCGCAGTTTCAGCTGGCAGCATGCCATCTGAACGGTTGGGGGACTCCAAAGAATCATATCAAGGCGTTTGAATTCTTCAAGAAGGCGGCGTTGCAAGGTAGCGACGAGGCACAGTTCCGGCTAGCTCTAGATATAGCTATAGGGGGGGGGCCGGGATTTTTTTTTGTTTCGGCTCAGTTGTTTCGATCGGAGGGGGGGGGCTGGGTTTTTTTTCTTCTTTTTTTTGGGTGGCGGGGGGGGGGGGGGGGGGTTGCTCCATTGCTCGGTTTGGGAGAGGGGGGGTATGGAGGAGGGGGAGGGGATACGGTACTAGGTGGAATAAAACAAGAAATTGCACTTCCGCTCGCCCCTAGAGCAAAGAAAGAACTGGTAGGGGGGGGGGCCGGGCACCACTTTTAGGGCTCCGCCACCCCCTCCTCTTCCAGTTCCTCCCCAAAAAAAAAGAGGAGACCTTTTTTCTTTGTTAGCAAAAGATGTTTCTTTCTTCTGCACTCATCGGATAATCGCACGTGCTGGCCAGCAGGGTCAGGACCATCAACAACGGTCGGCTGAATGTTTGGTTCGCCGGACGTTTATCCAAGGCAACAGAAGCATTGGTGCTTAAGTCTGGGGTCATGCCTGCACAGAAGTGCAACAAAATGGAAGACAGAGAGAGAGAGAGAGAGAGAGAGAAGGATACCACCGACGACAGCAAAGCACACAGGCCCAACAACTCTTGCCATCGACTGTTTATTCACCCCCCCCCCTCCCTCCAATGAGCAACCAAGTGCCAAGCCCTTCCCCCCCCCCCCCCAAGAACGCCCGCAATGGCAGTTAGGCGTAAAGGGGGGGGGGGGCCGTCCCCCCATTGCCACTCCCCCCTTCCGTCACAACTTTACACAACAAGGCAAGAGAGAATGCAAGCACGCGAACAACAACAAAAAAAAACATTTATTAAAAAGGTACCAGTGCTAGAAAAGGAGAACAGATGGGAGACGGGCGGGGACACACAAAGGCGCAAACGAGATGTGGGGTGGGGGGGGGGGGCCGACAGTCGGTTTCTTTTTGTGTGTGAATGGCGCGTGGTTGGGGAGAGGGGGGGGCCAGCCGGTGCAAAGAAAGGAGAGAAACAGAGAAAAGAAAAGAGCGCAGAAGCCCTACCCTATTTCTTCTTCTCGATTGTCCCGCGCTGCCCTTTGCTCACCGACAAAATAAATGCAGACCAGAAAGAAAAGAAGGTTGGCTCAAACCTTAGCATGGTCCCGCCAATGTCGCGGGCTCGACAACGATGGCGCGGACAATACGGCGGCCTCCGAGCCGGTTGTTGTGAACGGGCCCGCCGTGGAGCTGTACCAGACCCTGTTGGACACGGTGTCGAAGCTACAGTTGCTGCAGACCGGCCGCTTCGGGGACGGTTTGGCCGACGAATCAACTACGTTCCTCCTGGACCGACGACCCTCGGTCGGCGGGATTAACCTCTGGCTGGTAGGCACGCGCACCAAGTGGCAAGAATTGCCCCGAGCCATTGAGGAGGCCCAGCAGCAGCTGATATCCACGATTGACAAGCGCAAGCAAGACGTGGAAGCCCTGGAGGCCAAGAGCGCGGCGCTGTGCCTGCGCATGGAACAGAGCTCCCAGGCAGAGCAAAAAGAGCTCAGCGACGAACTCTACTGCGTCCGCCAAATGATCGGCAAGCACAAGGCGGAGCTGCAAGAACAATCTTCGCGGGAGACGCTGGAAATAGAAGCCGGCGTAGAACGCGAAAATTGTCTCATAGAGCTCTCCGTGGTGCGCCAGCCATCTTGGAGTTCGAGGGAAAAGACAACTGTGTCGGCCCGGGGCAAATGTCTGTACGTGTTTGGCGGCTGCAGTGAGATTGGCGCGACCTTCCGCCCGAGCCCGGGCCACACGTTCTGCTACGACGCCAGGCAAAACCGCTGGACGCGACGCGACGAGCTCCGCAGCCCCCGCACACATTTCGCCGGCACGGCCGTAGGCAAATGTCTGTACGCGATCGGGGGGGTCGACGGCGGGCATAGCTTGAAAGACGTCGAGCGCCTAGACGTCTCGCAATCTAATGCGAAATGGGAGCGACTGCCGCCGCTGCCGCAGCCCTGCTTCGGCGCGCTGGCCTTGGCGCTCGACAATGCTATTTTTCTGCTCGGCGGCTCGGGCGACACCCAGAATCTGGCACGCGTCGCGGTCTTTGACCTGGCTACCGAGGACTGGTCCGAGTCTCCGTCTATGTCCAGGGCCCGGCAGTTTGCCGGCGGCGGCGTGCTGGACGAACAGCTATACGTCTTTGGGGGCAGGGGCAACAGTTACGAAGCCCTGGCCTGTGCGGAACGGTGCAGCCCCGGGGGCCCGTGGTCTGAGGTGGCGCGCTTGGGGGTCGCGAGGTGGGGCTGCGGGTGTGCCGTGCTGAACCACCAACTTTACGCCCTTGGCGGCCGGAACGCGCTGGATCAGGTGCTAGCTTCCGTCGAGCGCTATGACCCGGCCCTGAACGTTTGGGAGGAAGTCGCGCCGCTGCGCCAGGGGCGCGAGGGCTCGGTCGCGGCCGTGCTCAACAACAGGCTGTATGCGATTGGCGGCTCCGACTGCGAAGGGAAAGCGCTCGCCTCTGTCGAGCGCTACGACGAGCGCCGGAATGCCTGGACTTTTGTCACCAATATGCCTGCGTTCTTAAGCGGGGCGGCCTGTGCGGTTGCGCCGGTCTGACATTCCTTTACAAAGCCCGTTGCGCTTTGGACGGCCTTTTTTTGGTGTGTTCTCTCTAATTTATTGAAAAAAACAGAGCCTGCGATGGCAGGAGGGGGGGAGGTTGGCACGGTACTTTGTGCTCTTTACTCTGTTGCAGCTCAAACGTCGTAACGCTGCAACAGAATGAAGATCTCATGCTTGAACTAGGATGTAATTCAATACGCAATCTACGAAGCCCGGCCTCGGGAAAAAAAATCTTTTATTAAATCAAAGAATCTTGTTGTGTGGGTGTTGAAACTCTTGGAGAGCGACGGGCCAGTCACACACACGCGCCTGACACGGTTTCTCCCGTCCCGTGGGAGGCCCCCCCCCGAGGTAGTAGGAGCCTACGACCGAAAGGTCCCCCTGGCCAATTTCTTTTTGCACCAGCTCCGTAATTCGGTGAATTTCACGACAAGGAAATGCCGCAATTTTCCGGTGAAACTTCCGCTAGTGCATTTGTCAACCCTAGCTGCAGTGCTCCCGAAAAGACATTTACTAAAAAAGAGACATGGCCTCCCGTTCCTTGAGCTATGGTCACCATTTTTTCTCACTGGCACACACACTAGGCCTCCTCTTGCTGCCGCGGCTGTCCCAGAAATTTAGTCAGCTGGGGCTGAAGGTTTTTTTTCCAGTGCTGGTGTGGTGCGGGCAGTCCTGCCTTTTTTTGGGCAGGTTTTTTGCCACTGCGGCGTTGAGCAGGTCGGGTTGCCTTCCTTGGTTTTTCTTGGCGCGGCACGTCCCCTTCGTCTGGCGCCCGGCCGACGCAGCCGTTCTGGCATCGCGAGAGACACACGTGTGGTCGTGTGCTGAACCCGCAGTCAAAGCAGGCCTGGGCTACGCATGCTGGCTTGGGGCACAGATAAAGCCGACGCCTGCGGCATTGCCGACAAAGCCCCATGTCGTCCCGGCCCACGATGCTGGCGCCCGTACACGCCGCACACTGCACTTGCCTGGTTGCCGCCTTGCCTGCAGTACTGCACCAAAAGTGTCGAGGTTGTTGGCCGCGCGGCACACGCGGGCGGCACCGGCGCGCGCAACACGTCCTCGTCGGCGGTTAGCTCGCAGTAGCTGAGCCAGCGGCCGGCCAACAGCATTTGCACCCGCGGCCAGGACCAGCGCCACCCGTTCGCCCACACCACGGTCCCGTCGCTGGTCGCGTTCGCGCTCACCGGCGCGTGCGGCAGGTCTGCGGGACACGCCGCCAGCACGGCAGCGCACGCGCCGAGCGCCAACGTTTCGGCGTAGTCCACCGTGCAGTTGAACAGGCGCCAGCGGCCGCTGCCGCTGCAAGCGTAGCGTCCTCCCGAGGAGGGGGCGCCGCACGAAACCGTCTGCCCCCCGCACGTCGCCCCCCATTGCGTGGGGCGGGACCAAGGGTGGTCGGCGGCGCAGCGCCACCAAGCAGCGTTGTCCACAAATACCGGCAGCTGTGCCAGGCACAGCTCGGACCCGCAGCTCACGTTGCGCCCTAACGAACACGCCAGCACCACGGAAGCCGGCAGGACGGCGCTGCACCCCGCGGCCGAGGAGGGCCAACCCGTCGCCAGCTGCTGCCGCACCAGGTCTGGCTGAACCCTTGCGCAGTAGCGCACGAGGCGCGCGCAGGCCTCGCTGGCGTTAGCCGCTGCCGGCAGCAGCAGGTGGCAACGGTCGTTTGAGCCTGCAACTGTACAGCTCGCGCCTGTCTCGTTGGTCTGCCCCTGCGGCGCAGTGAGCGCGCACTGTACAAATGTAGCCCCGCACGTCCAAGTCACGTTGCGCATGTATTGAGGCTCGGGTGCAGCGCAGGACGGTGGCGCAGTAGGCGCCGCGTAGTTGTCGGCTGAGTCCACGAGGAAGACACAGCCCCCGACCTGCCACGCAGCTGGGGCGGGGTTGGTGTTTAGGCGCTGCGGCGGCCGGCAGCAGTGCAGCTCGCTCGGCTGCAAAGTCAGCAGTTGTCGGCAGTCGCCGCCGGCGGCCGCGGCCACAACCGCCACCGGCACGCCGCGCGCCAGCCAGGCCAGCCGGTCCGTCAGGGACCAGCACAGGTACGACCCCGCACCGTCCTGCGTGCAGCGCAGGGCGTGGTAATAGCACGCCGTACCCAGCAGCGAATAGGTCTCGGTGGTACAAGCGTAGGAGAAAAAAAAGGGGGACAGGGAGGGTCAGCGCACCTCCCCCCCTCCTTCAAAAAACGCAAATCAAACAAATTGTGGCCTGGCAAAGTGCGGCGACCTTTTGTGCTCCTTGTGCAGGGGGGGGGCGCCCCCCCCCCCCTCCAGTGCCGGAAGGGGGGGGGGGCCCCCCCCATTTTGTGCCAGGGGGGGGGGTGCCCCCCCACTCCTGTCAGCGATTCTGGCTGACGGGCCGCCAGCCGCCACGAACTAAGCACTACCACCTGCAGTGCATTCGTTTCTGTCCGATCTGTCTGCCAGGGCCTCAGGGCCCTGGCAGGCGTGGGTTGTGACATGGCAGAGCATGCCCAGCTCGCGCAAGAGAGAGACACACTGCCAAGTAAAACTCGGCAGGGAGTTTCAAAAACAAAACTTCAAGGCACTTAATTGTCTCATAAACGAATTTTAATTTAAAAAAGTCAAGCTTACGACCGCTTGCCCCTCTCTTCTAGGCCCCGCCGCGTCTCTGCCCCCAGCCCGCTACCGCGGGCTGGCGGCCAGCGTTGTCATTTCTTTTTAAGTGAAGAGTGAATACTCTCGCCAGCCATGGTGCTTATGTTCATTTCTGTGGTCGAGCTGCCCCCCTTATAGAAACGCTCTGCACCAAAATACTCTAGATGTCCGAGTAGCGTGCGGAGCAGCGTCTGCTATCTGCTGCGCACTAACGATGACCGGCAGTTATATATAGAGGGCGGCAAAGCATGCGCACCGCAGCCAGTCGCACACGACGACGCCCGCCGGGCCAGGGGCGGTCAGAGCTGCTGCTGCTGTTGCTGCTACTGCAGCTGCTGCTACTGCTACTGCGTTCGGGCTAGTCGTCTTCGGCCAGCGGCACACCCAGTGGGAGGGAAAGACCCCCGTGGGTGCCGGAGGGTTGCACGAGAAACTCGACCAGGGCAGCGACAACAAATTTTTATGAGGGATGGTTTTGTTATGTACCTCGACCCGACGGGAATGAATATTTTTTGGGGCTTTTCTTGCGAGTGTTAACGTTTCTTTTAGCGCGCGTAATCGCCTACAGGAGGCTGGGTCGCGAGGGTGCAAGACTCTGCTATCTCAAAGGCTGTCTGCCCTTGAGACGTGTCGGGTGCGATTTCGTATGCAGAGAAAGTTTTATTCCCTTTTCTAAAATTCCCGTCGGGTCGAGCTGGGTTTTTGGTTCGCACTAGTTTGCATATTGCATGGGAGTAGCAGCGGCATGACATTTTTGTTAGCAAAGAAGCTTAAACCAGGTGTACAGGCGCGAGAAATCCTTGGCAAGGCACTCGCTGACCGTCGCACAGGAAGGTTGTAGGGTGGGGAAGGTAGCAGCAAAGGTGAAAAGAGCAGTTCGATCCTTGTCTTTTCCTGCGCCAGTGCGGGGGGTTCTGAGCGTCCAGCGCGCGTTCCTCCTCTGTGAAAGCACCGCTGTGAAGGCGTTTGGCCTCTTGCACAATCTCGTTCCCAGCTAGGCGGCCGGGGCCCTGACGCGGCTTGCCAGGCGACCTTGAGCTTTTTGAGAGAAGGCTCTGCAAAATCCATGGTCATCTGGCAAAAGAGAGACAGACAGAGAGAGACACAGAGTATGCGGATCACAGCCAAACGATACCCCTCCCATACCCGGGTATCATATCCCATACCCCCTGGAGTATGAATCCCCCCGAGGGGCACGGGGGGGGGTGCACCCTTCCCTTTTCCTCTACCCCCTTCCCTAGGGTCCCCGCGGGCTCAGAACAAGACACACAAAAAACCGCAACAATAAAAAACAGAGGAGAAGAAGGGGGCTTCCCCTCTTCTTCTAAGCTCTATCACCTTTTTTTTGCCTCCCCCCCCTCCCCCCCCCTCTAACCCACTTTTGTTTTCTTTTGTACCTTGGTATTTCTTCTAAAAAAGATGCAAGCAGTGCCCGGCGCCGAATCCAGTGCGGCCCGCGCATTTAAGCCCAAGTACGAAGCTGTGCGTGCGCACCGCAGCCCATCGCACACGACGACGACGCCCGCCACGTCAGGGGCGGGCAGCCTGCAAAACACTTGGGCGCTTTGTACAGGGGGGGTGAGGGGGGTGCGCCCAACGACCCCCCCTTTTCTCCCGCACAAGGGGATTCGGTCGAAAAAGGCAGTAGTTCAGGGGGAAAAGGTAACACCCCCCCCCCCCGCGCGCCCCGGGGGATCTTTTCACAGGGATCTCTCACCTAGATCTTAAGGATTTTCGATGTTTGGGAGGGGTTAATCCCGCCCCCTTTTTTCCGGCACACTTGGTGGTGCGGTGACACCTGCGTGATTCGGTCGAAAAAGGCAGTAGTGCGTCACAAAAAGGCAGTAGGGTCCCTAGACCGGCGGCGGGGTTTTTATGGAGGAACCCCCCACCACCGTGCCCCTAAGGAGCAAAAATAGCACAGAGAGAGCTTAATACAAACAGCGTTTTCTGGCTGAGTCGGGACCCATGTCTTTTCCGGTGGGGGGTGGGTGTGGTACGGCCGAAAAAGGCAGTAGTGCGTCACAAAAAGGCAGTAGGTCCCTATACCGGCGGCGGGGTTTTTATGGAGGACCCCCCCACCACCGTGCCCCTAAGGAGCTAAAATAGCACAGAGAGAGCTTAATACAAACAGCGTTTTCTGGCTGAGTCGGGACCCATGTCTTTTCCGGTGGGGGGTGGGTGTGGTACGGCCGAAAAAGGCAGTAGTGCGTCACAAAAAGGCAGCAGACCAGATGAAAAAACACACGCGGGTGGAGGGGGGGGGGGGGCGTTCTCAGGGCACAAGGGAATTAAGCACATTCTGGAGAGCAAAATTTAATGAGCGAGGAAAGGGACGCTAGATATGTGTTTATTATCACTCATGAATATTTGTGTGACTTTTTCTCTTGCGCGCGTTTTTAGTTTGTGCACTCGCCCGCAGGGGGTTGGGTCGCGAGAGTGCACCCCTCTGCGATCTTCCAGGCCGTCTGTCCTTGGAACGTGTCGGGTACGATTTCGTATGCCGAGAAGGTTTGACCCCTCTGTTTGAACTTTCCGTCGGGTCGATCAGGGTTTGGGGTTCGCACTAGTTTGCACGGAAGAAGCAAGGGCATGACATCCTTGCTAGCAGCTAGAGCTGTCTGCAGAGAGAGCACTTGGTTTTCCTCTTCTAGGACGGCTAGGACGTGTGGGCTAGGGACCCACGTCTCCCGCGCGACGCGACAGCCCGCGCGGAGAGCGCGCAGAGACTGGGTGAGCTGCCTCGCGTCGATATTCAGGGTTTCGAACTGCAGAACCCGGTGGTCTCTGTGGAAACTGCACTTTAGAGCAGTTAGAAAAGAGGCTACTGCCGCCAGAGCAGGGAGCGTGACCTTTTGACTGTCGAATAAAGCTACGAAAGTCCCGGGCTTGAACTCCTGCGCGTAGACCTCGGAAAGGGTATGCTCGCTGAGAAGTTTGAGCCAGAGGTACAAGCGCGAGAAGTCCTTGGACAGGCACTCGGTGACCGTTGTCCAGCAAGGTTGCAAAGTTGGGAACGTGGCAGCAAAGGTAAAGAGAGCAGTCCGGTCTTTGCGCCTTTCCTGCGCCAGCACGGGGTTTTGTGTTGCCAGAGCGCGTTCTTCCTCATTGCAGACTCCGCTGTGAAGACGCTTGGCTTCCTGAACAATCTCATCCCAGCTAGGCGGCGGTGGCTCTAATTCTGGAGGGGGCTGCATAGAATCTGCCTCCTGCTCCTGGGCGCCCTCTTGTTCGGAGTCTTGGTCCTCCGCCATTCGGCGGGATGCGTAGGCTGCTATTATGGCCTCGTCGACCTGTACGCGGCTTGCCAGGCGTTCCTGGCGGCTCGCCCGCTGCTCCTGAGTTTGAACTTTGCTCTCGGCACGCGCCGCCGCGTGCGCTGCGCGTAGGGCCTTGTTCTCGTTGCGCGAGAGGGCTCGCTCCTGGTCGTGGTAATCGCGGAGGTAGTCATGTCTTTGTGCGCGGGGTGGGAGTCGGATGGCGCTGTAGTCTACCTGAATGATATCTGAAGTCATTTCCCGCAGGTACCAGAATAGTTCGCGAAGAGCGCGCCGGCGAGAGAACGCGGTGCTGAGCGTGTTGAAAGACGCGCACTGTGCGACCCAGGGGTCGGCCCTGGCCCACTGCATGCGCCCGTCCTCTGTTTGGACGGATGCCAAATAGGAGCAGGAGCTGTCTACGCCAAAGGCGAGCTCGACTGAGACTGTGTGGTCCTCCTCCCTGTCGAGTGACTGGCGTATCTGGGCGAGCGTGTCGGGCCCCCGCCCGCGATCGGCGCGCGGGTGGGAGACGTACTACAGGTGCCATTGCAATTGCCTAAGCTGCCGCACACGCCCAGCCATATGCATGTAGTGCAGGAGCGGAATATGAGGGTTGTTCAGGAGGCTAAACATGACGTCGAAGTGGTCGCAAGATATATCCACTCCTACAGTTAGCACTGATGTCCACATCACCACATCATACTTGGCCCACTCATGGACCAGCTGTTCGTTGCTGCAAGCAAAGTCGGACATGCGCGGGCTGCCCTGGTAATAAAAAAGAATGCGTATGCCTGGCAACTTGTCTTCTAGAAAGCGCTTGAGCGTCGAGCCCTGGCGTTTGCTGCCTAATGGCAGTGCGATGCGCTGTCCTCGGCAAAGGGCTAGCATAAGAGAGCGTTTTATGCTGTTGTGGCTGCGGTGCAAGAAACAGCGGCGGTACATGTGCGCCGCGTAGGTGTTCACGATGTGAAATGTGTTTTCAGGCGTTGCCTAGCCGCCGCCGAGTGCCAGCTCAGCGGCGGTGCATGTACTCAGTAGTGTCCCCAAGACCTCCTGGCTGAGAAAGGCATCCATGGCGAGCACACACTTGCTGCTTCGCAGCAAGTGAGCAAACATTTGAGCATTTTTCTGGTTGAGGTCCCCCCTGCACAACGCAGCTGTAACATTGAAACGTGTCGACTCACTTTCGTCGAGGACGACTAAATCAAACGGGCGTTTGTTTGCCAGGTGATGCAGAGATTCATATTGGTACACCACAAAGTCGGGGTCACAAGCTCCACGCGTCGCGTGGCGGTCCTTGTAATACTCGATCGAAACCCCGTGTTTGGCTAGTTCTTGTTGCAGGCGCCGGTACAGCTGGACGTCGAAGGCAATGCGGGGCCCGATCATAAGCACTCGGAACGAACCGTCGGCCCCGCGCAGCGCGGCCAGCGTTGCCATCTCTTCGTCGGTGAAGATACCTCCGGGATTAATACCCTTCACCGCTAACAGTAGTTGAACCAACGCTTCTGTCTTGCCACAGCCCATCATCGCCCTGAGAAAGACAAGGCGGGCCTTCTTCGGGAGTGCGAGCTTGCGCACCCACCTGTCATCGTACTTGTGTTCGTTTCGTGGTAGAGCTGCCTCTTGATAGAACTGCTCTGCGCCGAAATACTCTAGGTGTTCGGGTAACGTGCGGAGCAGACGGTAACCGCCCGCCTCGCGCAGCTCGGCGTCTGCTATCTGCTGCGCCCTGGCGATGGCCGGCAGTTCTGGCGGGCGGCAGAGCGTGCGCACCGCGGCCCGTCGCGCGCGACGACGTCCGCCGCGCCAGGGTCGGGCAGAGGCGCCGTGCGCCCTAGACGAGACAGAGCTGCTGCTACTGCTGCTGCTACTACTGCTGCTGTTGTTGTGGTCGGTCTCGTCGCCGTCGCCTTCGGCCAGACGCCGGCGCTTGTGCGGGGGGCTGGGAGCAGGCCCCCCCGCGGTGGCGGGCTGGAGGGGCCGGGCCTTGTTGCGCTCTGTGCACAAGGAACAGACCTGCAACCACCACGCTTGTAGATCCATGACGATGCGGAGCTGGCCGCCAGTGCCGTCCTCGGGGCAATCTGGGCAGGGTACTAAGAATTCGTCCGTGCGGTGGTATCGCACAGACGGTGCGGCGCGGCCCTTGGCCTTGCTTTCTTGCTTTTCGTCGTCGTCGTCATTCGGGTTGTCTCCGTTTTCTTTGTCAGAGGAGCATTCTGCTCCCTCGGAGCCCCCGTCCGAGTTTTCTGCTGTTGTCCCCTGCGCCCGCCGCCGCTTGGGCCGGCGCTGCTTCGGCTCGGCCGGGGCTTTGCGCGACCCGGAGACCACCACCTGTTGCAGCCTCGACGTGACGGCTGCGGGCCAGCCGGCCTTTTCCAAAAAGCTCTGGAGCTCGCTGAAGCGCGAAGAAACCAGGTGGGGCAAGAGCTCTTGGACGAGCGCAGGGCGCTCGGTGTCCGTGAGCTCATGCGCCCCCCCTTCCGGCCCGCGGCAGCGGGCTGGGCCGTTGTCCTCGTTCTTTGTTTCGAAGATGGGTCGCTCGTCCCCTTCGTCGTCGTCGTCGACGTCGCTCGTGGCGTTGTCGGCGCGTGGCGCATGCCTCCCAGGAGGCTGGCCCACGGGGCGGGGGGAGGTGCGGGCGCAGGCGCGCCGGCGGGCGTGCCGCTCCAGGGTTCGAACAGATTCCCCACTAGGGTCGTTTTCGAGCGGTCGTGGACGCCGCGGCAGCGAGTTCCGTGACAACCATAGAAGACGTTGCCTCTGGCGCCCAGATACATGTAGGCGTTATTGCTTGTATGATACATCGATGTATCAATCATAGGAGTAGTAATGCCTACCCCCTCCTCCTCGTCGTCGTCCACGGGTTGGTTCTGTTGTCTTGCGTGGCGTCTTTGACGGCGTGCCTCGTGGACGAGGCACAGGCGCCCGCGCCTGTCGCGTGCCGTGCGCACGACAAAGAAGAGAGACCCCGACTTTCTGTCGTGCTCCAAGGACAGGGTGGACGTTCTGTCGCCCCATCCCTTGAGGATGAGGTCCAGTTTGCTGAGGATGGCGCGTTGGTGGTCGGAGATGACGGCCGGCGGCGGGGCGCGGGCCAGCCCGCCTTCACGCGCGCCGCCGCGGGCGGTTCGGCGCCCCGGCGCAGGCGGCGGCGGGGAGGGGAGCACGGTGACGGTGGCGGGACCGCGCGGAGAGTGGCTTGGGCAGTGTGTGCAAAATTCTTCGTAGCTGGGCAGAGGGAGAGGAGTGGCTCCCGCTCGCGTGAGGTCTTGTATCTTCTGAGATCCTGGGATTCGCCAGCAGCGCCTTTTGGAATAGACGCTGGGGTCGATGATGTTGCCGCTGTTTTTGGTGTGTTTGTAGAGCGGCAAGGAGGCGTTGAAGCGGAGCCTGGAAGCCACGAGGCTCCCCAGCTCGGGCGGGGCCGCCGGAGCGGGGTCCTGGACCTTGAGCAGCCAGTGCTGGACAAAGTCGCCTGCGTCGTGCACCGACTGGAAGACGACGTTGGGGAAGGCGACGTGGAACGAGTTTTTATACCAGCAGCCTGTGTTGTGTACGTCTGGGGGGCACGCGCGCCCAAAGTCGTGGCAGTGCATGTCGTCGGCGGCCGACGCCGCGAGCCCGAGCCCGGCCAGAGCGAGGCCTACTGCGTCTCGGAGTGCGTGCAGGCGCTGCTGGGACTCTGCGTCGGGCCCGGTACCCTGCGAATACCATTCTAGGTCCAGGTAGAGTGCGCACGAGTCGGTGATGATGACAAAGAAGCTGCGCTCCATCTCGTGGAAGCAGCTGTAAATCTCGCGATAAAAGGTTTGGGCGTCGGGGCAGGAGCCAAACAGGTGGCGCTCGGCTCGCTGAGCCTTGCCCAGCGAGTCGGGGCCGGGGGGCAAGTTCAGTTTATAGAAAAAGGTGTGCTGCAGCTCTTGGCCCTTGGCCAAGCAGGCCTCTCCTGGGAACGAGCCCTTGCCGCTCGATTCGAAGAGTTGGATGGGTTTGGGCAGATTGCGCGTGATCGTGACGACGCGGGGCGGTCGCCTCGCTCCATGGGCAGACATGCGGGGAAGCTGTTCTCCCCTCACTTTTTGCGCGGTCCGCGCACCCCTGCCCCCTTGCTCCGTGTCGGCGCCCTCGTGGCCGGGCTGGGGCTCACGTCCTTTTTTGTTTTGGTGCTAGTAGTTATGTATAAGCCGTAAGGCACCTCCTCCCGCGTCCCCTCCCCACCCTAATTCTGCCAGCTTGCCCGCGAGCGAATTGGGAAGGGGAGAGAGAGAGAGAGAGAGAGAGAGAGAGAGAGAGAGATAGAAAGGGGGTGGGGGGGAGCAGGGGAGACAGTTTTTGCGGGGAGAGGGCGGTTGGAAGGGGGGGGGGGGGGGGGGGGGGGAGGGGCGTCCTCCCCTCCTCCCCCCCCCCCCCCATCATGCGTCCCGCCACACACGGCGGCTTCCCCTGCGTGCCGAGGTACGTTCCAGAAAAAAGCGAGGAAATGAGCAGCGGCGCCCAACATTCTCTCTCACGCGCGCGCGAGCGGGGGCAAGAGGAGGCGCAAGAGAAGGAGGAGGATTTGAAGATCCAGTCCTTCACCCGCGGCCACGATCGATACGTGAAGCCTTACCTGCTGAGCAAGGCCACACGGCTGTCGCTTGTGCGCAGCGCCTGGGGCACGGGGAAGAAGTATGCGCTGCCGGGGGGGCATGCTGCCCCCCGAACCCCCCCTGCTCTCCCTTCCAGCCCGCGCCGGCGGGCTGGGGGGAGAGCGCCCCCCCCCCCCCCCCCGTTTGTTTTAAACAGCCCAGAAAAAAATTGAGGGCGCGTCTGTTGTTACACAGACACAGACACTGAAAAACAAGCCTTGTACTTCATGCCGAAAGAGAAAAAGAAGGCAGTGGACCCGACAGCACGCCAGGACGATAAGGAATGCACCGGTCGGCAGCTGGACGAGGTTGCAGAAAGTACAGGAGCAAGCATTGATTTTCCGGACAAGGCTAGCACCAGGGGCGAACTGCTTTCCGCCCTGGACCTCAGCGTTTTGGCCACCATCCCCGGCACTAAGGAGCACACGTTTGTGTTGCAGGGCAAAACGCTGGTGGCAACGCTCGAGGCCCAGTACACGGAAACCGCTCAGACAGCCAGCTTCAAGCTCCCGCCTGGCCTGGTCGTGCGAGTACCTGCGCTGTTCTCACCCGCGCTGTTCTCACCCGGCGCGCTGCTGTGGTGCCCACTGCAGGAGCCCAGCCTCACCGCCCGTTCCCAAACCAAGGTAGCCAAGGTTGGAGACAAGCGCGTGGCGGCGGCTACAGTCACCTACGCTCTGCCCGAGGGGTGACTGGCGTGGCCCATTGCAAAGGACGACTGTACTTGACAGGCCCTACGGTGTGCGGCGTGGTTGTAATGTGGGCTCTAGCCCGACAACACAGCATGCCCGTGCGAGTCGCGGTCGGAGGGGTGAATGGGTCCAGGAATGGGGCCGAACGGGTGCTGCGCCCGGAGGCGGAGCTTAAGTCCCTCCTGTGCGCCCTGCGCGCTCAGCAGTTGGAGTGTGACTTGATCTTAGCCCCCGCGCTCGCGACGCCAGAGCTTGCCAGTAGTGTCCAACCCGCCAGCGCGGGTGGCCTGCAAACGCCAATTGACAAGCAGCTGCAGAAGCTTTGCGCACGTGTTGCCAAAGTGTCTGGGCGCGGGGCCTTTCAGTCTCGCCTAGAAGAACTACGGGTTTCCCTGCAGCCCCACGTCTTGCTCGCGTTGCGCGGCAGCGCCCAGGCGCTCGAGGTTTGGTGGCAGGGCTTCTGCACAGAGCTATTAGCTGGGTACAGACGACAGTTGGTGTATCTAGGTCACATTATCTTATCCTTGCCCCAGCAGGCCAACTCACAGGTTCTGGCGATGTCCAAGCAGCAGCAACACGAACACGTAGAAGCTGTGGCGGTTTGGCACCGTCGTCTGGGTGAGGCCTTGCAAACAGATTAAAGGCCTCTCTCCCCCCTCCCTCCCTCTTCTCCTCCTCCCTCCGTCTTCTCCTCCTCCTCCCCCCCCCCCCTCTGCTCTTGCCTTGTGGAGATTTGCCTCCTTTCTTTTGTTGTTTTTCTTTTCTCTTGAGTAAATTGGAGCCACGCTATACACAAGAAAAAACCCGACATGTCAGTGCGCGAGCCCCCTCGGCCCGACAAGGCCGAGCTTAAGCAGCCCGCCGCAGTCCGAACAAATCGGTCGCCTGCCGAGATACAATTACATCGCCGTGGCATCAGCATCTTGCTGGGGGGCATGCTGGGCGACCTCAAGCCGGGAGCAGACCAGACCGCCGCGGGGCTTACCGGCAAGCGGACGGGGCATGCTGCTATGATGCTGTGCCTGTTAGACACGCTCGTGTCGACCCAGCGCGGCCAATTAGTAAACCCTAGCAAGCTGCGCCAGAGCTTTGACCGCGAGCTGCGCCAGAGCTTTGACCGCGGTCAGCCAGCTGGTGACTGCGCCCCCCTTTTGCGCACGGCCCCCGTCGCTATCAAGTACCACGACAACGCCAGGCTGTGTCTGCTGGCGGCGTACGTGCAGAGCAGAACGACGCACGAGCACCCGGCGACGTTCCAGTGCGCAATGGTTTTTTCTTTTATCCTCTATCGCGCGCTGCGCCGCGTGGAAAGACGAACTGTCTGGCTGAATCCTTCTATGCAGCGACAACAACTCGCTGGCAGCTGAAATCAACCTAGAACTGGCCGGCATGTGCGCGGACGACAAGGCCTGGCTAAAGCAGCATGGGTGTCACGACCATGACGAGCTGCACCGAGATTTTCCCTCGGTTCTTATGGCTGACGTTGTCAGACTGGTCAGCAGCCAGCCAGGTTCCAGATGGAACTGGCGTGCGGCCGGCTTCTTGCACACACGCACCGGATCTGCGCGGATCGATCTCGATCTCACCAACCGTCTAGACGCTCTGGCTGTGTGTTTGCACTTGGTGTATTTCTGGGATGGTTCCCTCCTGCTTTCGCAGGATAGGTTTGAGCAGGCCCGGAGGAAATTCGCCCGCTCTGCTCTGTCCGGTGGCGCCGGCTGCGTCGTCGCCATACTAGTATATCAGCTAGTGGGGGCGTTCGACGGCCTCGGCGTTGTTGCCGAGGAGGAGGAAACCTCGATCCCCCCCGCCTGGTTCCTGACGCTTTTTCAGGCTTCCCCCGACTCAATCACCAAACTCCCCGGTATCGTCGGTGGGCTACTGACAGTAGCGGCAGTAACGGGCCCCGCGGGGCAGAGTCAGTGCACGGGTAGCGACTGGTTCGAAATGCTCTTTGGTTTTCAGGAAAGGACTAATGCTAGCTCTCGCCATTCTTCTTCTTCTTCCGAAATAGACAACCACGCGTGGAACAAAGCACAGTACGAACTGTATGACCGTCAAATAGGAAAAAACGAGGAGAATGTCTTTTTCTTGAGGCATCAGGTTCTGGGCCAACCACGGAGACTATTTGTCGCGGGCGACTTCGAGGTACCGACGCTTCAGGAATTGTGAGAAGAAGTGTTGGCGCTAGCTAATGGCAGAGTGCGGCCTGTAGCTGCCAGGGAGCCAGACGAGGAAATGTGCGAGATGATAGGAAAAATGATGGGACAATCACTTGAAGCTAGCAAAGCAGAAAGTAGGAGAGCTATGGAATATTCTGAGTCCTATAAGGCTTCCGCCCTGCGCGCCTGGATCAGGGCAGGCACTGCCCCTGTCAGGCTTTCCGTCTCGCACCGAGTCACCGACTCCGTCTTTAACGAGCATTGTGACGAGGCGAACAACGGAGCTGTCTTCCAGGTAGCGTCTCAATTCAATTGCCTCGAATTTGTAAACCCCCAACAAACGCCTGGGCACGGTATCACTTGCTATTACCAAGATCACACGCAGGGGCCGAACTGCGCCCTGGCCGAAGCCCCCGCCCTAGCCCCCGCCCTGTTCTACCGGCAGTACTCCCGGGAGAAATCCAATGTTCAGCTCAATACCCTCGGCGGGGTTATCGAACTGCTGCAACAGAAGCTGCCCAAGCAAAACAAGCGGAACCGCGACTTTCTTCGCGTCAGTAATGGCTACGCCTTCTGCCGCGCCAAGAACATGCGAGCCATCGCGGATTACCTACAAACCAAAGCCAGCGAGGAAGACAAGAAACAAATACGGGGCGCCAGCAAGTAGGGCTGGTGACGAACGCCGAGGTGCCGTTTGCGGAACGCAAAGGAAACCTGTTCGTGCTCCGGCCCGGCAGCTTTGATGGGCAATCGTGGGAGGAAAAAGGGGTCCAGCTTGTACAGCAGGTCCTGTGTTCTGCCCTGGGCAGAGCGTGTGCCGCCGAGAACGAAGAAGACAAGCCTGCGTGGTACCCGCTGGCCAGGCTGGTGCTTGAAGCTCAGTACGAAGCGACCTTGTTCTTCGCGCTGCGGCGCTATCTGCAACAGTGGCGCGGCGGACTACGCCGCCCGGTAAAGGTCTACTTAACATGTGTGGGCGGTGGTGTGTCTGGTAACCGGCGCAAAGACATTGCAGCTGCGATCCAACACGCGATCGCCGAAATGCAGAAGATACAGGTTCCCACCCTAACAGACGGGAGGCCCGCGCTGGACATCTGCGTGCTTCATTACCTGCAGTTCGACCCTTTCTATCAACAAAACGTACGAAACCCGAGCTAGTGTCGAAACAAGAGAAGCGCTAGCTTGATGAGATCTAGCGCTATAGCTAAGAGAACAAAGGAGAGTTCGGGCTGGGTGGCCAAGACCAGAATGCCTAGCACAAGCATGGTCGTGAAACCGCCCAAGTGAAGCGAGTAGAACAGGCGCTGGCCACCAGAGACGCTCTGGGATAACCGTTAGCAGACTTCTGGTTGACCTTTCAGGAGGTACGGCTACAAAAACCAGTAATAGAGCGGCAAGGATGGTAATGCTAGCCAGCGTGGTGTACACAAGACCCGGCGGACTGATTTCTCCCCCGTCTAAATTTAATATTATATAGTCAGAAGCAGGAACGGGGCATAACAAGGTTCATGAGCTATCAGCGTGTGTGTTTGCTTTGTGTCGAGAATGTATAATTGTTTTAAATTAAAAGCCCAACATTGTCTTACTTGTTGTGCCACATCCAGGGGAACATGCTGCCCCCCCCCCCTTCTCTCCCAGAGTTATAGCAGCGGGCTGGGTGGAGAGAAGGAGGGAAAAAAGGGAAAGTGTTAAGAAGGTATTGTTTTCAAACAAGAGCAAGGGAAAGGGGCCTCTGTTTTAAAATGTCGGAACAAACCGTGAATGCCGCCCTGCGCAGTTTTGTACAAGATCTCGGCAAAAAATTTTATACTGATAGAACGGTCCGTATTACTTGGCAGAATAGAGCCTGTCTTGGGTTTACTTGAGGCCCGGCTTGAAAGTGAAGCTGGCTACGAAAAGGCACAAGCGGCAGCTCTGGCTTGTTTGGGGCAGCTTCGTAGCGAGCTGGCGAACGAAAGTATATACGACTGCCAAAGTAATGGAAGGCAACATAACAAAAAAACCCTCAGGCTGGAACGAGTTTTTCAAATTCCATGAGCTAGGCCTCTATCCTGCTCCAGAACCCCAGCCAGACCAAGAAGAAAAATGGGACCTAAACAACCCCGACGAAGCCTTTGTGCGTCGTGTATGCGCCTGGAGCCAGGTGTCGGCCAAAATCTCGGACAACGGGACAAAGGGCTTTGACCCAGCGCAAGCATGGATGTATGTTTGGGACTGCTTTCGGATTCCTTCATAATTCATGTTATTAACAACTACCTTTAGCCTCGTCGTAGACATTTGTGGTCCTGGTGCTCCTCCGTAAACCTGCGTCAAAATCGGGCGCAGAGGAGGGAGGGGGGGGGGGGCAGGGAATGCAGAGTAAGAGAGAAAAGCACCTCCTCACATCGCTCTTTGCTTCTTTTGTTTCTTCTCTGTTTCTAAAAAGAGCCAAAAGCAAATGTCTACTGGATCTGATCTAATTATCCAAAAACTGTTAACTTTCGTACTCGAGTATGCGGAAAATCCCGAAGAAGCCGCGCGTGCGGACGATGATGTGCCAACGCACCTTTGTGCGGACGATGATGTGCCAACGTACCTTTGTGCGGACGATGAGGTGCCAACGTACCTTTGTGCGAACGATGAGGTGGGCGCCCACACGCTAGCAGCGTGTGGGCAAATGCAAGTAAAACCCAACTTACCTAGCGCGGAGCTTAGTGCTTTAATCCGGTCGTTTCTGGGACTCTATGAAGTACCAAACTTTCACGCCGCCTGGCCCGGCGAATACCGCCGGCCAGAGTCGAAGGAGTCCAAAGTCGCGCGGCCAAACAATGTGCTAGCGTACCTTTGCGCGGGCGAGGTGGATCGCCGAGTGCTGAAAGAGATGGTAAGGGCCGCGCGAAGTTACCGTCGGGACGCGAATACCGACATCAGATTCAGCCCCCTGTGGTCTCCGGCGCCCGGTTCTGCTGCCTATCAAAATTTGACTCCAGCTGTATACTGGAGGTCACTGGTCGATACGGTCGCGCTTACCGTCGCGACCGGGCGCTCGCAAGCCTAGCCCTGTCGGCGGCGGACAGCGCGCCCCGCCGACATTTCACGGTCCTGACCACGCACGAAATTTGGTATTTTCCTTTTCGCGGTGGGGGACAGCCAGTCGTGAGCATAAAGCATCTGTGCTTGCACAGCCTAACGTTTTCGCTAACAAGGAAGGAGATCTTTTGGATTTTTAATGACAGGGTGAGCGACCTCCGCCTTCTCAAAACCAGGGTGACGCCTCGGGGGGCGGCCAAATTTTGCGTGGTGGACGGCAAAAAGCTTCACACGTTTATTTTTACCATGTGTCCTAGTGACGCCAAGGGCGTACGCCGTAGACGCGTGCTAGAGCTGACAATCAGGGACTGCCCAAAATTGAAGCATGTAGATGCATCCGCGCCGTTTCCCCGGACCCTAAAACTGAGTGTGCGTGCCTCGACACCGTTTCCAGCCGTCGATAAGTTGCTTGTGGCTGTCGGGGGGCGGGCGCGCGTTACAGTGGAAGACTACCCGGCCAAGAAACTTTGCATTCTCAGCAGCACTCTGGCAGGGAGTGTGCCGCTGACAGGCCTAGAGTTAGAGGTGCTTAGGAGCGGCGTGCAGGAAACGAAAATGGATATAGGCGGCGAGTCGCTGGACATTGTTTCTATGCGTTTGAGGCAGTTACCAGAACTGTATCGCGTCGAGCTGAGCCTTGCTTGCGTTCGGACCCGCCTGTTCTCAGCGAACCTGGAGGCCTGCCGCCAACTATCGGAGCTGGAGTTCCCCCAAGAACTGCAGTACAATGGACTCTCGGTTAGCGCTGTGTCCCTAGCACGCCTCAGCCAGCTCCGGCTGCCCACCGGCTGGCGAGCAGCCGGTGGCTGCTATAGTGTGGACGTCCGTTGTTGTGCACAGCTGAAGCACATCACGCTGGGCGGGCCCGACCTGTCCCGGGCTACTGCCAGAACACCACCCCCACAAGCCCGGACGGAGCCCTACCATATAGTAGACATTCACGTTGCCGTTTGTGCCGGCCTTGAGCGCATAGACACCGACGACTGGGCAGACCACAAGCAAGCCGCGGCCCTCGCCCCAGGCCAGCCGCCGAGATCTGGTAGCACGTCAAACACGGCGCTGCCGAAACTCAGGTTGCTCATCCAGGACTGCCCGGAGTTAAAGGAAATCTGTTTACAGCACCTGTTTGTCAGGGGCGGGCGCGGGCTAAGGCAGCAGCTGGGCGCGATAGAGATAGACATAATATTATCTGACTGTCCCAAGCTAGAGAAGATCCAACTGCCCGACGGACTGAGTGCGCGCAGTGCAACCCTGCACTTGGACGAAGCCCCGAAATTCTGTCATGAGATCCTGCCCGCTAACTGGCGAATCGACGAAGAGGTGCAGATCATTCTTCCTTATGTTACGCGGCGCGAGGGCCGCGTGCAGTGGCGGGGCTTACACATTCTAGTCAGAGGTCTCAGAGCAAGCGGCGACGGAACAGATTCAGAAGACTCAGCAGACGAATCTGATTCAGAAGGAGGCGAGGCAGGAAAAAGAGAACTTTAATAAATTCAGAACCAGGCTTGTTTTCTTTCGATCTGTAGGCCTTTGTCGTCATCATGGGCCTGCCCCAACTATTTTTCACAAACTAGAACAGGGGAGGGGGGGCGAAGCTGCAAGAAATAAATAATTTTCTGAAAAGACAGCACCCGTAGCAGTCCTTTCTCGCGTGATACGGCCGAAAAGGGCAGTGCGTCTTAGTCTTCCCGGGAAAACGTCCGGTTTCTCGGCTAGCCTCCGGAACGGCCGTAAGCGCGAATTTGGCGCCAATGTCTACTTGCGCAAAAACCCCGCACAGGCGCCCAAAAGCCGCCCGCGAAGTGTTGTGTGGAGGGGGGGGGCGCCCCCCCCCCCCTTTGTTTTCTTCTTTTTTGCGCACTAGTTTTAGTGAGTGATCGTGGCTAGAACTAGAAACTCCTAGCAAAAAAAGAAAGAGAGAGTTGTGTTTTGTGTGGCAAAGTGCTCTAAATGAGAAAAGGTGGACGGCACAACCGCAAGAAGAAAAAGAAGACGAGTAAGAGCCCGGCGGCGTTTGGGCCTGGGCAGGCTTATGAGCCGGTGGACTTGGGTGGGTTAGCTCAGCTGGCTGTGCTGACAGAGGCGCAGAACAACCGCTATGGTGACAACGACAAATTGTATCTCAGAGATCACACGACCAGGACGGACCTAATGCTGCGCGGGTTGTGTCCCAGATTGTCGGAGCCGGAGGTCGAGCAAAAGCTTTCGCGCGTGAGCCTGGAAGTCACGTGTTGCGCCATAAGCCCCACGACTATGAAGACGTTGTGCCAAGGCTTCCAGTTGCTACCACGGGTGTTGGCGCAGGTGTTGGCAGCCACGTGCCGGCGCCCCGCCGGAGCGCTTTCGTCGGAGGACAATGCCTTTTTCTTGGGGCTTTTGCCGCACCAAGACTGGACCGCAGAGCAGCAGCAGAATGCGTTTGCGCCGCTGGCCCTAGACATTAAGACGTGTGAGCTGCTGGTCAGGCTTGCTTGCATAGAGCCCATCCGAGTCAGCTTCCGGCACGACCCGACGAGTATGGAGCGGGGAGTGCTGCTGCCTCCGCAGCACGGCCCGCTGCGGGGGGCTTGCCAACTGAACCTCACTGCCTTTCTGGTCGTAGTCGTTAAGATCTACCATAATGTGCAAGCCAACGCGGAGCTGCTGGAAGTGCACGTGAACCTGGCGGAGGATCTGGCGCAGAGAGGGGTGCGACGGGCCTGGGACTGGCTGGCGCGGAAGACGCCGCCGGGAGAGCAAGCAGACCCTTGGTTCCTAGAGAAGCTGTTGTTTGCTCCGGCTGGCCAGCCCCAGTCCGAAGCGCAGAGGGGATTTGTCAGCGAGATAGCCGCTTGTTTCCGCGAGGAGGAAAGGCCAAGCTACGGCAAGGCGAAGCTGCTGATGCGCGTATTGTGGCAACATCTGCTCTCTCCTCCCCAGGGTGAGGGCGCTGGTACGGAGGACTGCCGAAGCGTGGAGTTAAGCCTGTACGTCCCGCAGATCTGCCATTTCTGTGTGCAGAGCAGCACGCAAGACTTTTTGAAGCGCGGGGTCCGCGGCCAGGGCCGCTTCTGCGCCACTACGAGGCTGTCTCCGTGCTGCCTTGGTACCCCCGAGTGCGACAGGGATGCCTGCAGGAGCCTAGGGGCGTCGGTGTGCAAGAAGGCCCCTACGCTCTGCCGTCTGTTGGCCAGCGAAGCTGATGCCAGGCTTGCGTCTGGGGTGGTAGGCGTGTCGAGCGAGGCGGACAGTGGCAACCGCGCGGTGCTGGCCCTCGGGGCTTTCCAGAGACAGTTTCTACTGACGGCTCCTGTCCGACAACAAAGAGTGGCAGCCAGCCTCCTTCGCCACAGGGGGCATGCTGCCCTTGGGGGGCATGCTGCCCCCGACCCCCCTGCTCCCCCTTTAGCCCACGAGAACGTATACTTCTTTTTATTAAAAACCCGACATTTTGTCTTACTTATTGTGCTACGTCCCGCAGGTAATTTTTTGCCAGAGTTGAAAGTGCCCAAAGGGTCCTTCATCGTCGCTGTCGTCATCGTCACCGCCGTCATTGTCGTGCATTGGCAGCGGCTGGGCGGGCGTGGCAGTCCACCGGACCCTAGTTGCGTGGAATGCATGAGCAAAGCTTGCCACATAAAAGAAACTAGCAGCAGCCAAGCCCAGTGAATCTTGTTGGAGGGATCGTACACGTACAAGGTAAGTCGACGACGCCCGCGCTCTAAGATTGACTCTTCCTTGAACACCACCAGGGCATGGGCGCGGGATGCCGGGGCGTTGGGGAGGCAGCGGCCGTACCAGCAGGCACAAAGGATCCCGCCACAGCAACTGGCAGGCCTCCTCGCTGGTCTCCGCTAGCTGCACGTCGTGGGCGCAGAGCTCTCGTCTAGCGTTAAGGTCCAGGGGTGTTCATTCAAGATGCGCACAAAACTGGGCAGGTCTTGGGCCAACTTGTTCGAGCCCTGGAGGTACGTCTCTCTCTCTCTCTCTCTCTCTCTTGTAAAGGGCCGAGAACAATGCCAAAGGAATTTAAGCTGGGTTGCGCGGACTCTAGCGCTTTAATCCGGTCGTTTCTGGGAATTGATGAAATACCACTGTTTCAAGCAGCCTGGCCCAGCGAATACCGCCGGGACGCGACTATCCACATCAGATTCAGCCCCCTGTGGTCTCCGGCGCCCGGTTCTGATACGGCCGAAAAAGGCAGTGCGTCTTAGTCTTCCCGGGAAAGTGGCCGTAAGCGACAATTTGGCGCCAAGATCTACCTGCGCAAAAACCCCACACAGACGACCAAACGCCGCCGTGAGGAAGACGATCCTCCCCCCTCCCTCTCACCTTCGTCGCCCCGCTCCCCTTCGTCGCCCCGCTCCCCTTTGCTCTGCACTCCCCTGCCGCTAGGGAAGGCGAGAGGGCCGAAAAACATTTTTGTGTGAGTAAAAAAAAACAGGCGTACCGATTCTCTCTGCGGGAAAACGTCCGGTTTCACTGCTAGCCCCCGGAACGGCCGGTTCATTTGGCTCCAAATTGTGCCGTTCGGAGGGTAGGGCGCGTGATATGGTCGAAAAAGGCAGTGCGTCTTTAGCCTTCCCGGGGAAACGGCCGTAAGCGCGAATTTGGCGCCAAGATCTACTTGCGCAAAAACCCCACACAAACACCCAAACGTCGCCGTGAGGAAGACGTCCTCCCCCTCCCTCTCACTCTCGTCGCCCCTCTCGCTTGCGTCGCCCCTCTCGCTTGCGTCGCCCCTCTCGCTTGCGTCGCCCCTCTCGCTTGCGTCGCCCCTCTCGCTTGCGTCGCCCCCGCTCTGCACATCCCCCCAACCGTCAGGCAAGGGGGGAAGGGGGAGGCAAGGGGGGCCAAAAACATTTCGTGCAAGTAAAAAAAAAAGACGTACCGTTTCTCTCTGCGGGAAAACGTCCGGTTTCTCTGCTGGCCTCCGGAACGGCCGGCGCAACTTGGCGCCAAATGAACCGGCCGGAGGGTAGGGCGCGTGGTACGGTCGAAAAAGGTAGTACTGCCAGAAATGTCGGGGGGGGGGGGGGGAGTGGGGGAACGCTGCCCTTTTCCGATCGTTTTCCCACCGACAAAAAGAGGGAGCGGAAAAGATAAAAGGGAGAGAAAACCAAAAGGTTTTATTTATTTATTTATTTACACTTCCAGGACCCGACGCCGGCCTGATCACAGGTGCAGCAGCTGAGTGCCGTTCTCTACCTGCCACCGCATCGCTTCCGGGCGGACCGCCGTACTGTAGCAGCTAGCGACCCCAGCCCCAGCCAGGCTACGTCCGCCGCATATTCCACGATGGGATAATAAGTTCTCATGTACCTTTCGACTAAGCCCCGCTCCGGTCCAAAGATTATACAATATAAATATTAGCTGGCCAAATGCTCCGGGGCCTATTTCTGCTAGCGCTGGCGTTGGCAATCCCACGATCGCCCGACTGCGAATCTATGATTGGCTACAAGGAAATCGTCGGGGGAGTTGAGGCGGTGCTGGGCGGCGTCAACGTGTCGCGGACACTAGAATTGCGAGTAGGCATTTCGATAAAGCACGCCCTTGACCCCGCCAACGTGTCGCTGCTGTTCCGAAGCAAGTGTGGAGATCTGGTGGAAGAATCTGAGTGGGCAATGGCTCCGATTCTGGAGGAACAAAGCAAGTTCTGGGAGTCAACAGCCCCGACAAAGAAGTGTAAAATCAAGTCAGAGATCTTGGCCAGGTGCAGGGGGAACACCTCCAACATCTGTCGGCTCGGTTACACAATCACTGGCTATAACCTCAAAGCTACAAACTCTTGGCTAGCTGGATTTGGCTTCCTTGGCATTGCAGCGCTTTTTGGGCTTGGTTGTTTCTGTTGGTGTGTATGGGGGCCCGACGAGCGTGAACCATTACGTGATAAACCTTCGCGACGCAAGCCGGACACACGTGACACCCACGCAATGACGCCCGAGCCCGTGAGAGAAAATAAAGCCACCCCTCCTCTCTCCTGGGTACAAAAGATAGCGCTATGCATGCTTTGTGCTGGAATTATCATCTTGATAATTGGCATTTGTATGCTATCTACTTTAGCGCCCACAGCCGATTGTAAACCCCGTCGTCTATGAGTTCTGAATTAAAGAGCTCGGCGGGGGTTTTGTTTTATCTGCTGTTGGGAATGCACACCACGAGGCTAGACAGAAATGGCACAGCTGCCTAGAAACAATCTATAAGAACAAGAACAAGAACC
This sequence comes from Paulinella micropora, assembly GCA_019918135.1. Lineage (NCBI taxonomy): Eukaryota > Cercozoa > Imbricatea > Euglyphida > Paulinellidae > Paulinella > Paulinella micropora. The sequence continues at coordinate 116,813 of WBZZ01003156.1, read as the reverse complement.
AGCAGAGCTCCAAACACAAATGGGCCGAGCTTAGCACAAAATACACGTGTGAACACGTCAAAATCTATTTCACCAAAAGTTGACACTTTGTTTGTGCTCTAAGTAGTAGATTTTTTTTTAATAAAAAACTTGATAAAGTCGGGCAGTTTGAACTGACTACTCTTAGTTTGTCTGGTCTCACGGCGCGGTCTGTGCCGGAGGAGAGAAGGGGAGAGAACACTCTCCCTTTTGCGTCCCTCCCTTTTGCGTCCCTCGTCTTCCTTCTCCCACCCTTCCTTCTTTATCCCCCTTCTCTCGCTCCCCGCCGCGGATACAGGATAAGAGAGAGAGAGAGAGAGAGAGAGAGAGAGAGCGATCGAGAGGCAGAGGCAGGTACGACAGGTGGGGGCCCATGAGCAACGGAGACGATCTTCTCTTGCTTGACACGGCCCAGCGCTTTCAGGTGTTTTTTCCAAAGCACGCCCAATCAGTGCAACAGATTTTGAGTTCAGGCCAGGGGCTTGACGTTCTCGGACGAGAGGACAGGTGTATCGAAAATCTCAAACATTACCTGAACCAACCCCCCCCCCCCCGCGGCTCGGGCTGCCGCGGGGGGGGGGGTCGGGACGAACCCAAACCCTCGCAGAAACTGGCTCATGTTGAAGAGTTTCTGGCGGGGTTGTGGGGGCTATCACATCTTGATCTCAAGAACCGGTAGCCCCCATGCCGAAATCCTGAGGCTAGCACTAAGCTTTCTCAAAACAGAGTGCAAGACAGAAGAAGAAAGAAACGAGTACGTCGAGTTCAAGCAGCATTGCAGCGAAGAGCAAGGCAAGGCCGGCCAAGACCAGCCAGCTAAGGGTGGGGTAGTGGTGGCCGACACGTCGGAGCAGGTAATCAGCACTTGGCTGCGAAAACCAGGTAGGGGCAGCTCGGTGGCTGCGGCCCTGCTGACAGGGGCGCTGTTGTTGCTGCAGTCTGCCCCCCGCACGGCCCTCCGTACTACTTCTTCCAGCCCGCCCCAGGCGCGGGCGGGGCTGCCTGTGCTTCCCTGTACAGACTTGTGTTTTCACGAAGCTACCCTGAAGTTACGGCGCTGGTTTCAGAAACTTGAATTTCATCAGCTCCCGGCCAAGAGGCTTTCTTTCCAGCGCACTCGCCTTGATCTGGAGGGCGAGAATCGATTGCAATTGAAAGACTGCTCGGTGTTGGAAGAGTTTGTCTTCAAGCAGTCGACTGCGCGTGGCGGCACCGCGCCGATCCCCGCCGAGTTCAAGATCGAGTTTCAAGACTGCCACGTCTTGCGGAGCATTTCTACCGCCAGTCACAAAGGCACAAATATCGAGGTGACGCTTGTCAACTCTGGCCAACTCGGCACTGGGCTGGAGGTCCGTGCCAAGGAAAACCTGAAGCTTTCGTTCGACAACAACTCCGCCCTGGAGGCTAGAATCTCGCTTCAGAGAAAAATGAGCAAAAAGCTGGAGTTGCAATACCTTAACAGCGAGAATTTGAGAACGCCCAGCCTTAGCTCCTTGACCCGAGGCCTGGATCGCTTGGTACTCCGTGTCCTGAACTGCGATAACTTCACAGAGATTAAGCTGTCGCCTAGGCCAGGCTCGACGAGCCTGGCAAGAGAGTTCGAGCTGGAAATTGACTGGTGTACGCGTTTACAGACCTTTACACTACCAGACGCTTTGCCGGGAGGTGCGCGCGTGACCTTTAAGAATTGTGCTTCACTCACTAACATAGTGCAGCCCGTTGGGCAGCAAGCGCCTAATGTCAGCATCGAGGTTATCAATTGTCCGAGGTTTCTCGGCGTGCGCTAGCGCACGTTTGAATAATGATTTTTAGCGGCGCGAGCCCAGCAAAACAAAAAAGAGAATTTTTATTAAATTATTCAGAACCAAAGCTCCTGTTCTGTGTCCTAAGTTCCCCAAGACACGCGCCACACGGATCCACCTTTTCGTCTTTGGGACCCTGGTGGTCACTTACGCTTCCGGCTCGACGTACCTCCATGCCTCGCTTCGTGCACGGCCTCTTCGAGCTTGCTTAAGAGCCTTTCTAGTTTGCCTTCGACGCTGGCCGTTCTCTCGTCCTGTGCAGACCTTATAGTCTCGAGGTTCGTTTGAAATTGCAAGGCCTGCGCCTCCAGCGCCTTCCTAAACTCTGCCCGCATTTTGGCCTCCAGATCGTGAAAGGCCCGGAGCTCAAGCGCCGCCAGCCTTGCTTTAGTTTCGCCTAGGTTTACAGGCTCGGGAGCTGTGTGTTGGCGTAGTGCCTCAGGCAGTTGATGTCTCAACGGCTTTCCTTGTACTGCCGACAGTAGTTGGCTCTGCAAAAGTAGGCCCGCCGGCGTCTGAAAAAGTTTGCTTGGGGAATTTGACACAGGGATAGAAATCCTGGGCTGACTTGTATGCACGTTGGTTACGGCTTTGTACATGGTTTCGAGCACGACGTCCCCGATTTCTTCCACTGTAAGCCCGTCGTGCAAAGCGACCTTGCTGCCTCGCCGAGCTACTGCGCGTTGCCCTCCTCTTGCGCCAAGCCTCAAATCAACATCATCACTGGTGGTGCTGGCTGGGGTATGATGTATTAGGGATGGTTTGAGAGAAGGAGGGAACGACAACAAGCAACTGCCTTGGGTAGCGAGTTCTTTCAGCGATTCATGGAATGACCGAAGGCTCGGGCTTGCCTTATTCTTTGCGAACGCGAGCACCAGATGCGGATCATGATCGCTGAAAGGGTACTTGATTGTGTCATAGCCAAGAAACCGGACTCGATACGCAATTTCCAACAGGGCGCGGTTAATTGCCTCAGACGTGATTTCTAGCGGAGTCCGTTCGTCCTCTGGGCCATAATTGACCCCTTCCCCGAATTTGACATACTGCTCGTCGCCTTTTTCGGGTCCAACTGAAACACGGCACCAGAATAATCCGACAGGCTTCCGGATTAAAAAAAGTGTGGTTGGCTCTTTCGTTGTTGCTTCTGCTAGAGCCTTCTTGAAAGCTTCGACTGGGAGGGGCTGGAGCTTCACAAAAACCTGCCCGTCCTTCTTGGCATCTGCCATGACTTTTTGTCATTGAATATATATATCCAGCCAACATACCTTGAGCTCAACACAGATTTCCCCACACGCTAGACAGATCCCCAATCCCTACTAGCGTTATTAGTCGAGACCGGCGCCAATACCCGTCGGCGTAGCCGGCCGCGGCGGCGGGGGGGCCAAGCTTGTACCCAAGGCAAAGAGCTGCGCCGTCCCCTCGTCCGTGCACTTCCTCGCGTCGACTTCCTCCAGCTCCTTCCAGCAGGCCAGGGCGTCGACCACGAGCGCTACTTTGACGGAGCGTTCCTCCCGCAACCAGGCCCCCACCGCCGGCCGGCAGGCGCGCACGTCGTCGTTGTCGTCGCCCGCCAAGCGCACGGCCTCTTCTTGTTCTGCCGCACTGCGGCACGCCTGCAGCGGCGTGGCCCCGAACCACGAGACCTGGCGGTGGGCGTAGGACTTGCCGTCCTGGCGCCATTTGCCGGGCAGGGCGCCCTTCAGCACGACCGAGCGGCCGTCCAGCCGAAAGCGCAGTGCACGTGGATACTCCCGGCAGAAACACACGCCATTGATAATAGAGGGCGGCAGCACACACAGGCGCTCCGCCGCCTCGACAAAGTCGGGCCGCCCCGCTGGGCCTGCCCGCGCGAGGCTGGCGGGCAATGCTTGCAAACGCTCGGAGGCCTTGGCCACCAGGCACGTGAGCTTGCTCATTGTCCACAAAGCGTCGCCGGCGAGCCGCGCAAGCGTCAGCCCACGCAACAGCGTCTCTGTCCCGTCGAAATACAAGGCCGCTGCCGATCCGATCACGGGCATGAACACCCTGCCCGTTGTCCGGTTGCGCAACAATGTAAGCCTGCCCGAGGAGTAGTAGTAGGACAGCGCGCCCGAGTCTGTCGCAACTGGCAGCCCGTTGGCGACGGTGCGGTAGCACCGCACCTGTCTGCCAAACACACCTAGGCCAGGCAGCAAAGGGAACACCGCCAGCCCCCTACGCTCTGTCTCGTCGTCGCCCTGCAACAAAAAGACCTCGCGGTCCTTGGTTTGGGGCGCTTTGGTGACAGGGCACAGAAACACGGAACAGGCCGGCAGAGAGGTTCGGTACAGCCCGACCAACTGCTCGGGCGCGCAGTCGCCGGCCTCGGCCCACAGCCGGGCGATTTGGTACAATATTCGCAGCCAGTGCTGGCGTAACACCATGTTCGCGCCGGCGTCAATCAACTGGTTCTGCAACTGCGTCGCGGGTACCAGGGCCGCGGTCAGAGCGCGATTCTGCGTTACGACGGGGGCCGCCGCCATAGCGCAAACCGCGCCCACCGCTTGCAAACACGCCGAGGCTACGTATAGGTTTGCGTACAGCCCCGAGGAACGCTTGAGCAGTTTCCGCGCCTCCTCAGATACCTCCGCGCGCGGTTCCCATTCGAGCAGATCTCTGAATTCCTTGATGCGCCCCTTCAGCGCCGCCAAGCCCTTGGTTGTTAAGAACATCTCGATCGTGTCGGCAAAGGCGCCCAGCTGCTCGCTCGAGCCCGCGACGCTGAAGGTCTGGGGCTCGACGACGAGCTTGCGCCTCTTGGCGGGCCCCCCCGCGCCCCCCCGTCTTGCACGGGCGGGGAGCGCCGCGGGGGCAGCGGGCGCACGTGATACTGTGTGCCAGCCCGTCCGCCGCCCGGACGACGCGCGAGAAGGATGGAGGTGAGCGACGAGGCCGAGCGCTATGGGGTCACCTCTGGCCAACTCCTCGTCGGGGGCCATGGTATACGACAGCTGCAGGCCCAGGCTCAGCAGTCCGTCCAGGTGACTGAAGCGCTCGGTCGCGCTGGCCAGCGCTGTCATCAGCAGGGCCAGGTTATCCAGCAGCACACACACCCCCCAGCACCCCCTGACGACGGACACCTCGTATGTTTCCAGCCTGGACGCTAAAGCGCGCAGCCTGGTGACCGTGGAGTCGGGCCCGGCGCCTTGTTCCGCGTCCTGGCCGCGGCACCACTGCAAGAAATCGTCCCTGCCGAGCAGCGTTCTAAGCAGCGGCGCCGTCTGCTTAGCCCACGGCCTGGCCCCCAGGGTGCCGTCGTCGTCCCGGCGGATTTCCTGCTCCAGGCTGATCAGGTCCAAGCCCAGCTCTGACAGGGGTGCGTCGTCTGCGCGCGGCTCTTGTGTGACAAACTCGATGGGCATTCCTGGAGCTGCGTTTTCTTGTATAATATACACACACACACAATGCAAAGAGAGGGAGGGGGGGGGGTGCCCGCCGGAGAGGTGGTTAGGAAAAGCGGCGCCGGCGGGACCTTTTCAGGGGAGAGAATATTTATGACCACTGAATTCAGCAAGATCCTTTGCTTATAATTACAGACAAAGGGGTGCAAAACTCCGGTGTGCTCTGACCCCTCCCCTTTTGGTTTGTGTGTAACACAACCACCTAGCACGTGAGACCAAACAAGCACACCCAAAAGAAATTCTTCTCTGGGATGTCTGCGCAAGAACAGGTTTTCTTTCTCTCTCTCTCTCTCTCTCTCTCTCTCTCTCTCTCTCTCTCTCTCGCCTCCCTTTCGCGTGCGAAATGGATGATTGTTTGTCGTAGTACTTAGGCTTCTGCTTGTGTGCGTTTGGTTTATAGACAGGAGCGTCAGCACCGGATTCAGTAGGGGGCCAAGGCGAGGAGGATCTGCTTTTGCTTATCTCTGGTCACTTGCTGGCAAAGACGCGGCCCTCGTTGCCCATCTGCAGCCAGGACGGCTGTTGTGCACAAGCACTGGACGACAATCTCTATTGCGCGATCCACGAGCCTGGCTGGTTAGAAAAAACCTAACACAGCACTTCTTCGCTCTCTCTCTCTCTCTCTCTCTCTTATTCTTCTTCTTCTTGTTCTCGTTCTTGAAGATACTATTAAAAATGGAAAATGAGCAGTGTAAGCTCTGATAGCAGCTTCCAGCAGGCGGTGCCAGTGTAGATGTCGTCGCTACTGCCCGGCAGCGGCATCGACACGTCCAGCTCAAAGCTCATGCGCGGGTTTTCCGGGTCCTGCCGCAGGTAACGAACCCAGCGCCCGCCGCCACCCAGCGCGGCCAGCCGCAGGTTAGGCCAGGTGCTGGGCGAACAGTAGGACACCTGCTGTACCTCCCGGGTGATCACGTCGATCAGATAGGTGCTCTGCCGTGGATTGCTCGCGTTGCTAGGCGAGAGCATTATCAGCGCGCCCGAGTTTAAAACTACCAGCGCTATGCCCTGCAGCGGGATCACCAGGCACTGCTCTACTTGCTCCGAAACAAACGTCGGTTCCCACAGCTTTCTCTCCCTGAACACATACGAAGGCACGCCCGCGTTATCCGAAGACGGCGACGCTTGCAGCCACACCTGCAAGTTGCAATAGCCTAGCAGCCCCAGGTCGTCTACGTTCTCGCCGCCCAGAACCGACAGACCCTCAGACCAGACAGTAGCACTACCCGCCCGCGAACCGGGTAGCAACTCCCCTGCGTAGGCTAGGAGCGAACCGCCCGCCCAGCTGTACAACCCGTTCTCTACCAAGGGCTCCGCCGGCGCTGTCTCCCCGGTCAGCGCCTCGCTACTCCATTCAACCGCGAGCGATCCTACCTCACACGGGGACACCGTAAACCAGAGCGCCCGCTGCTGGCTGCTGCTACCGACCGGCGCTAGGGCTTGCAGAGGAGGTAGCAGCAGCACAGCTAGGGGGCAGCAGCACGCCCGCCCCCGCGCCTGCTAAACCGGGAGGTGGACTAGGCGCCCAGCGGCCTCCGGGCGTAGACAGCGGGGCTGACGACCAGAGCCAGACCCGCAGCCTGGCTACTAGCCTCGGCGCTACAGCCACTGCAGCCACCAGCGTGACGCCCCACACGGCGCCGTCGCGCACCTGCAGCGCGCCGTGCAGCGCCTCCTCGCTCAGCACAAACGTAAATGACTGGAGCCAAACGCTGCTATACACAAACGCGTACGTCGTCACCTGGGCAGAACCGCTGACCTGGTAAGCAAGCACCGCGTCGCCTAGCCCGTCCAGGTCCAGGTCGCCCAGCGCCAGCCGGGGCTCACGAAACAGCAGCTTACCAGCCTTCACCGACAGCAGTGTCTCAAACGGAAGTTCTTCCAAGTCCAACCTCAGCTCCCAGGGCTGCAGTACACGGCAAACCAACCCCTCACGGTTGCTTGCGCGCAGCACGCCGCCCGGGCAGCTGTACGTCACCCCCGCGCCCTCGATGTTGTCACCATAACCGACCGCACGGTATAGTGTGCACTCCCGCCCGTCGGGCGCCAACCACCTGCACTGGTTGCCCACCATCATCAAACTATTGGGCAGTTGCCGCTGGCAGACATACGACACACAGCCCAGCTCCGTGTGGCCCTGCCACGTAGGGTCCGTAAGCCACTGCCCATTCCTGGGGTACGTGCAATTAAAGCTCCCCACCAGGTTGGTGCACGTTGCGTTGGGATGACAGTCGTGCGTTCTCAACGCGCACTCGTCAACGTCCAAGCAACCGCTGACGTTCCATGTCGAATAAACAGGAATAGCCCCCGCCCCGCTGAGCAACGCCACGTCCCGCGGGCACTGCACCGTGACATTTCCCCCCGGGGGGCTCCCCGTCGAGTACCCGCGCTGGCACGACGCCGCACAGCTGCTCGTGTTCCGAGGCCCCTGACACTTGCTAAAGTCGTATTTCAACCGCGTGCTCGCGTCGCTGTTGCGCACGTCGCACCTCACCTACCCCACCTCCAATCCAGTACCGTCTAGGTAACAGGTGCTGATCAACGGCCTGAGCCCCCAGCGCCCATTCTATAATCCACAGGGCTATTTCTAGATTATTAGAGCTGTCGTCTGAGGCGCGCCACGACCTGCCCTCTATCTGCAGGAGACGCAGGAGCACGTAGTGAGTGAGCGCGCCGAGCCCCGTGGCTGCATAGGCTGCGCGCAGGTTAGGGAATCCAGCCCCAGCAGTGCGAGTGTCGCTGCCGTCCTTGCACGGCGAGGAGGGGCGATAACGGGACATAAAACGGCGCTCATTGTTCCTAAACTGTCTGTTGCCCCGCAGTATGCGTCGCAAGGCCCTAAGATCACGCTCCGCCCCCCGCCCCCCTCCCCCTGAGCGGCAGAGGGTCCACGAGTTTTTGGGCCACCGCTCTTATCAGGCGCGCGAGCCCGTCGGGCAACTGGGCCAGCGCGTACAAGCTCCAGTAGCGCAGCCCTTTGCCGACCGAAACGTCCAAATAAGCGCTGCGCGCTGCCCCCCACGCGCTCCAAAAACGACGCGCGTTCCAGCCCTGCCAGTGGGGCAGAGCGGCGGCCAGCGCGTCCGGGCAGACGGAAACCAGGTAGGCTACCAGGGCATCGGCATGCCCGCCTGGCCGCGGAGGCAAATACGAGAAACAGGCTTCGTCTAGATCCGCCAACAGTACACGACGCACCTCGCACTCGCCGGCGTTTTCCGGCGAGTCCTGGAGCGCTAAGAGCACGTTCGAGGTCTTCAAGTCGTGGAAAAAAAACCCCGCTTCGGCCAGCCGCACCAGGTGACGGACCAGTGGTTGCAGCACCTGTCGGCACAGTTTAGGCGCGGGGAGTGCTGGCAGTGAACCCGCCGGGGTTTTTTGGTTTCCGTCGCCCAACAGGAATTCATCCAGGTCAGTGTCCAGTCTGTCCAGCACCAGCGCCCAACAGCTCCCTCTCTGTGTCCGTGGGCTAATCTTGTGCCTCTGGTTTTTCGAGTCCCGATTCAAACGCGCCTGCATGCGCGCCAGCTCCTTGGCCACACCCGACCGAGTTGGCTCCTGGTGCTCGACCAACCACTCACTCACACACGCTCGCTCTAGAGTCAAAGCCCCGCGCAAGGGGCTGGTCACTCCCAGCACGGTCCCTAGCTTCATGCCACGCCACTGACTACCCAGCGGGTCGTATGTTAGCTTAATCACAACCGACCCGCCCTCGTCGCCAAAAACGGAGCCGAAAGACCCCATGCCGATTAACTCTGCGTTTTCGAGCGCATCCAACAATTCACTTGTGTCCTGTCGGCTAAGTTGGCAATTGCCGTTGCACAGACTGCCCCGGGCTTCGGGCTCCGCTTCAAACTCCGCCAACATCCGCTTCCACCAAACTTGCATTTAATTTTCTTCTGTTTTGTTTTGTGTCTAGCTGGCCAAAAAACAACAAGTGAAGATAAAGAGAGACCCAGAGCCCCCCCCCCCTCTTTCGTTCCCCCTCTCGCCTGCTTTTGGCCCCCCCCCTCTTTCTTCTCTTTTTTGTTTGGGGGCGGGTCTTTTTTTTTCCTTTTTGTTGAGCCGGCCTCTACCAGCTGCAGTAAATGCTCCTTAAAAACACGGGCAGAGGCCGTGCGTATGTCGAGCGGCGGCAACACTGCCGATCATCTTTTAGCCCTTTGCAAATTCAAAAGGGGAGAGCTTAGCAAAGGGCTGAAGTATCTGTCTACAAAAATAGAGAAGAAATTGGGAGAGCCCTGTCCATACGGCAAGAAATCTCTGCCGATAACAGGAGATTTTGCAGGGCAGCAGGATTTGGCCGAACTGGTATGTCGGGTCTGGTCTCGGGTCGAGGCGGGGCGGGTGTCGACGCCGGGGGCGTCGACAGGCCTGCAGCTTCACTTGGTGAAGCTGCAGGCCCGGATCTTGTACGTCCTTTGGTATATGAACAAAGCTCAGTCCGGCGAAACCGCCGCCCCAGCGCGCGACCATCCTGTGTTGTTCTGGCGGCTCTACGAGAGCGCAAGATCGGAGCTGGAGTCTTGGCTGAGTCAGGCCACCCTGCACGCTCAAGCGATTGAGGTTCTTACCCGTCCGTTCCCTTGTACGGGACAGAACAGTCTGGAGCTCATTAGAAGAAACGTTACGTTTCAGAAGTTCTTGCACTTGAAGCGCGTGATCAGTAGAATCGAACCCACGAGGTTTCCAGAGCACAGAAAGCTCGAAATAGAACAGCTAGAAATGTATGTCAAGCGTCTTGAGAGTGAAAGTCCGTTCCTGCTACCGGCGCGAAGGCAATTGAACCACGTTCTTCTTCTTCCGGACGCCGGTTGGTGGGCCACGTGCTGTCACTTCAACGCGGAAGTGAACCAGGACCTGGACAAGAAAATTCTGGCATTTCCTTTCGCCCGCGCGGCCCTCGCGGGGCTGGTGCGTGCCCACTCCAAAAACAAGGAGTTACAGCTGAGTTGGCTCGAGAGCGCTATCCAAGCGTTTGCGAACCTCCAACCCCTCACAGGATTGGAGGTACGGCCCACGAGGAAGAAGAGGAAGAAGAAGAACAGCACGCCACTCCCGAACGAAAGCGGCTGGCTGTCTGTGCGGGTTGCACAGGACGCTCTGTGGCAAGAGTCGTCTCAAAGCTGCGCTCTTTACAAGGATTTCTCGGCCGGGCCGCTGAACCCCCAGCAAAGCTTGGACCTGCTCTACCGCTGGGCGGCGACTTCGACGACGTCGCTTGGCAGTACACCGCTCACCCATGAGCTGGATCGGATGTCCGGGACGCCAGGAGCCCCGGCCGGCCAACAACAGCTCAAGAGCATCATAGAGCAGCTTGTTCTCGCTAGTGCTAGCCCCCTGGATGCCTGGAGTTGTAAGCCCGAGCAACTACCGCCGGCCCTGCAGAAGGTGCCGGTAGTAGCATTGTGGGCGGGTGTTTTTGCCTGTTTCCGGGTGATCAGACAGCTGCAACCTGTGGCACTGCCCCCCTCACCAACGTACACCTATTTCGCGGGAATCCCCGCCGGCGACCCCGGGCGGGGCCAAGAGGACGATCTCGACGCCCTGCAGCCGCTTGACCCAGGCTGGCAGCCCGGGGGGCTAGCAGCTCCCTTCCCCCGCGCACGAGTGCCGTCGCCTCTCCCCTTCGTGCTCTTATCCCCGCCGAGCTCTCCGCCGATGTCTCCTTTGTTTGGCGACGACGACTTACCCGGAATTAACGTACGGGACTTGAGTCTCTTCAGAGACCCCCCTCCTCTGGAAGCAGAGCCACCCGCGGATCTACCCGTGCGTGCCCCCGCCTTGAAAAAGGCCAAGGTTAAGAAGCGCGGCAAGCCGCTGCCGAGGGAGCAGCGCCGTCTGGCAGAGCTGCAGCGCAAAGACTTGCTGGCGTCTACTCAGGGGCAACGGCTCCTGTTGGCAAGCATCAAGTACAGGCTTTGCTTGGGCAGGCTAGACGTCGACGGGGCCTTGCAATACTTGTCTTCACCTGAACCCCCGACTAACCTGCAAGTTTTAGCTGAGCGGATTAAACAAATGATTTGCTCGCAAAACCTACAGCATCCTCTGTACCCCGAGCCGCTGGTCAAAATAGCAGTGTGCTTTCTTGGCGCTGTGTGGTACCGAGAGTTGGCGGGGGGCTGCGGGGTCCCCCCAGATCTTTGCAAGACGCTAGGCGACAAGTACGTCGACTCCGCGCAGTCACATGCCCTGAAATGCGTGATCCGCAAATCCTGGAGCCTGTTGGAGTTGGAGTCCTGTGAGGCACAAGCTGTACTCAACCAAGTTAACGAGAGCTCCTCGGAAAGGGCAGTACTATATTTCTCGTGGCTTTTGAATGAAGGCACCCCCCTTTTATACTTGGATTTAAGAAGCCGCGTACCTGAATCCTTGCAATACAAAGAAGCTGGGGGGATTTCATCCGAGGCCTGTACGAGGAAGCCGTAAAAGCCACTCAGTTGCAACTTCAACTACTTAACCGATGTCTCCCGGGAAGATACAAATGTGGTTCCTGGGTTCGCCATCAGTGGTATGTTTCAGGAGTACATAGCGAGCACCGTCGCAGGGGTTGACGTAGCCCCGCTGCAAATCTCGTCCTCGCTCGCCTGCCACGTCTGCGGCCGCCTGTTTAAGTACCGGTGCAGGCTGAATCTACACCTCAGGATCCACGACAAAATCAAGCCGTACCACTGTAATTTGTGCGATCGCCAATGTACACAAAAGGTGAACTTGCAGATCCACCAGAATCAACACCGGCGCAAGGCCTTTTGTCTGCCCAGAGCAGGGCTGCTCCATGGCCTTTGCCTCTCCGCAAGTATTGCAACAACACAAGACGAAGAATCACACTCACCCCCCCCTTGCTTAGGCCAGGCAAAGCCCCCCCCCCCCCCCCTTTCCCTGTCGCTTCCCCCTCCCCCCCCTCCACCCTCTCGTCCTCGCCCCTCGCGCTCCCCCCCCCCCCCCCTCTCGTCCTCGCCCCTCGCGCTCCCCCCCCCCCCCCTCTCGTCCTCGCCCCTCGCGCTCCCCCTTCTTCTCTGCTGCGCGCGCGCGTGCGAGAGAGAGAGAGAGAAAGAGAGCGGCTAACCTCCGGCGGGCCCCCAAAATGTGGCGGGGCTTGGCCGTCCCAGGCCACCCGGCGCACAGCCACGCGCGCGGCTCTCCGCCGGGCGGGCAAGCGCCCGGCCGGAGAGCCTGTGGGGTCGTGCCCAGGCTCAAGGTTGTTTTGTTGGGCCCCTCCGGCGCGGGCAAGACCTGCCTGCTGGAAAAGCTGACAGACAACAAGAAGCCCGTCGTCGTCGTCAGCGCGGCGGCTGGGCTCAGCGACCGGCCACTGTGGGCGTTGACTTCAAGGTGTTGCACAAAAAGGTGATCCACGGCCAAGAATACTCGGTGTGTATCTGGGACACGGCGGGGCAAGAAAGGTTTTCGAACATCGTCCATAACCTGTGGAGGAACGCCGACGTGGCGCTCGTGTGTTACGACCGCAGCAACCCCGCCAGCGTGGCCGACACGCTGGACCACTGGCTCGGCAGGGTGCAGCTGACAGTGCCCGAGCACTGCCAGCTGGTGCTGGTCGGCTGCAAGCAGGACATTGCCCACGCAGACACACCGGGCGCCGTCGCGCGGTACCAGGCCAGCATAGACCAGGCCTTTGCAGACCATTGCTGCACCAGCGCAGTCCGCAGCACCTACAAGGAACTCCAGCAAAAGCTAGATGAGCACCTCGCGCTGGCGGTGGCCAAGCGCCGGGCACTCTGGGGCGATCTGTACTCGGACCCCGCGCGGCCACCGCCAACGCCTCTATCGCTGACTACGCGCCCTGCCGAGCCGGTTCTCGGGGGCGGCTGCATCGCATTGCCTTTTTGTCCCCTCTACTACTTATTTGTATAACTTTGCTAATAAGAATCTAGGTGCAAAAGTTGCAGTCAGTCGAAACAGTCGTGCAGGGGGCAGAGGAAAGAGAACCCTCCTCCGCCCCGTCCCCCCCCCTCCCCACTTACACGCACAAGGAGGGAGGGCGGAGGCTCGAAAGCGCTGCTGTGCCCGACCCATACGTCAGCTTGCCCGACGCGAACGCTGCACTGCCGGACCCCTGTGCCAGCTTGCCCGACCCATGCGTCAGCTTGGCCGACCCCATGCATCAGCTTGTCCGACTCGAGCTGCACCCTAGCCGACCCTACGCCACCATGTCGACTCAAGCGCTAGCTTGCCGGACCCATGCGCCAGCATGCTTCAGCTTGCCCGACCCCTGCGCCACCATGCCGGACCCATGCGCCAGCTGGCCCGACCCATGTACCACCACCTTGCACAACTCGACTTGCTAGGGGGCAGAGGGTGGGGGGGGGGGGGGGGGGGGCGGTGGATGATGGCTTTCTGTGACCCTTTGTTGGGGGGGGGGGGGGTTGTGGGCCCTCGCTAGCTCAGAGATTCGTCTGTTTTGTCTGCATCGCAAACACTGGTCGGCTTTTCTTCTCTTAGAGCAAGATTGACCTGATGATACCGCGATGCCTTTTTGTTATCTCTACTTATCCAATCGTGTCATTTTACTGATAAGAATCTAGGTGCAAAAGTTGCAGTCAAAACAGTCGTGTACGGGGGCAGAGGAAAGACAACCCCCCCTTCGCCCCCCCCCCCCACACGCACGCACAAGGAAGGAGGGACGGGCAGGGAGGGGGGGGGGGGAGAGTACAAGAATCCGCGCCCCCCTCCCTTTCTTCCCCTGGCCGTCGCCACAGCTGCATACAATATAAAACAAAAATAGACTTTACGAGGAAGCATGTCCAATGGCCGAAACGCGCGAAAGTCTAGGAGTCGTAGAAAGAGGCCAAGTGAAGGTTCGGATGACGACGGTGACGAACAACCGCCCGTGGCGCTCACCTTGTACCAGCGCATTCACAAGGACCGCCTGCAGCATATCCGTACTCTTTTGTACTTGCACCCATCCATACAGGAACAAATCAAAACGATGCTGCTAATCACTCAAGAAATTGATACCAAAATCGAATATCGACCAAGCAAGGATAATCTGGAGGGGCGTATTTGTGGAGTTGGTGCCTTGTGCACAGTCAAGAAGTGGATACGTCGCATTATCGCAGACGGTCTTATAGAGCTGTTAGATATTTCCAATGCAGCGCCTACAATCCTGCTCCAGTTGGCGGTAAAGCACGATTTGGTTGTTGCTAGGTTGTGTCAGAGATTTGGGAACGAGCAAGGGCGCGCCGAGATGATTACCGTGTTTTTGGAGAAGACAGGTCGCACCGATACACCCGAGAACCGCAAAAAGGGTAAAAAAGCGTTCAACAGCGTCCTGAACGGGAAGAGTGTAATGAACGTAGAAGACCTGGACTGCCCCTTGATGCGTGACTGGAAGCAAGCGTGCGTTAACCTGGTCGGCCAATTCAAGGTTCCCTTTGTAGATATCTGGGCCAAGGTGGTGCAACTAGAAGAAAAACGCAACAAGGATGGAACCTTTATCTCGTGGGTGTGGCAGCGCGAGGAGCGCAAGATTATGACTCTTGTTTACGAGTACATGCACAACAGACCCTTTCGTGTGGGGACCGAGGAGGGCACCGACACAGGGTGGTTGGGGGCCGCTCACCTCTCAAGCCCCCCGTCGCGACCAAACCCCAGCTGGAGCGGGCCCGACCCCTGCTGGAGCGGGCCCGACCCTAGCTGGAGCTGGGCCGACCTCTGCTGGAGCTGGGGCCGACCCCCGCTGGAGCGCAAGTTGCCTGAGAGGGTGTTTTTGCGTGCATGTCAACTGCTAGTTTCAAAAAGGGTTTTAAAAGAATGTACCTAACGACACAGGATGGTTGGGGGGGGGGGGGGGGCGGCGCTCAACTCTCAGAGCCCCCCGTTGCACCCAAAACACCGGGGGGCGGAGCTGGCCCCGACTCCTGCTGGAGCGCAGGTCTTTCCTGAGAAAGCTGGTTTCGACTTCCAGCGTTTCCTAACCCCTTGAAAAATACCACCCGTGCTATCTCTTTTGGGCAGAGCTGGACTCACCCCTGAGGGGGGCACGAGGGGGGGGGGGGGGGGGGAAGTGGTGAGCCAGACCCCGCTCTGCCTTAGCAAGTTTTCGTTCTCTTGCCTCTTGCCTCTCTCCCATATCCCAGCCCGACTGCCCCGCTACAACAGGGGGTTGGCTCCAGCCGCGGTTGCTGAGGGGTGATGGTAGCTTTCCGAGAGGTGAGGGGATCGAGAACCTTTTTCTGTCGGTAGGTACATTTTCTTGACAATTTTTGGAAACTAGCCGTTGACATAAACTTGAAATGACACTCTCAGACACCCTGCGCTCCAGCGGGGTGCATCAGTGCCTCCCTGTCCCCTCTCCCCCCCCCCCCCGGCCCTCTCCCCCATCAAAGACCTCCTGTACCTTCCTTTCCCCATCCCTGTCTCTCTCCTCGGAGTCCTTCCTTTTTATTTTTATTCTTTTTCTTTTTTTCCTTGAGATGCTTTTCTTTAATAACTAGTTATAAAATGAAGAAGAAGGGAGAGAAAAGGTAGGGTAGATGTATCCGGCAACACAAGGGCCGTTGGCCTCACCACCTTATTAGATTTTGTCCTTCCTGCCGTGCCCGGGTGTGCAATGGTGGCTCTCGTCCAGCTCAGCTCAATTCCCGCCGGCCGAGCAAGACCAAAAGTGGATCAAAGCCGGACGTGGAAACATTTCCTTTTTTCCTTTACTTTTTTGCTGTATGCAAAATGCGCACTTTTTTTCCGCTGCCTTCTTTTCTCGAGCTCTGTGCCGGTTTTTTTTTCTCTCACTTTAGCCTTAATTTCTCTTATTCTTTTGCTTATGTACAGGTAATGCCACGAGCTAAGAAGAATTCGAACGAGGAGGGCAACGTCCATGACGAGAAGAAAGTTGCTCTGGTGCTGAACCAGTCAGTAGACTATCTCCGCCTTGAGCACATCTCTACCCTTAAAGCACTCGAGCCAGATGAGCAGCGTTGCGTGAAAAGACTGATTGCTGCTCACAAGCACAGTGTGTCCGCAGATGTCAAGTACACTGAATCGGAGAAATATGAGGGTTCCAGACTTTGGAGCGGCGAGTCGGTGGGTATGGTAAGTGGATGGATCTGCAGACTTGTCGCGGGGGAGCTCTACGAATGGCTGGACATCAAGAACGCCTGCTGTACGATCTTGTTGCAGCTCATGGAAAAGAACGAGATTGCTGTACCCAAGATGGTCAGGCTCTTTGTGAAAGGGGGCCGCGAGGCCATGATTCAGGAACTGCTGGCCGAGGCCGGGAGGGATGACACCAAGACCAACCGCAAGTGGGGCAAGCAGAGGTTTTTGGCCGTGATCAATGGCCAAGCTGTGTTGGGCGATTGCGAGCTGGATTGTCCTATCCTACGGTCGTGGAAGCAGGTCTGGACCAACATTGTGCCTAAATTCCGTAGGCTGGCTGAGTTTCTGCCCGTGTGGGAAAACGTGCAGGCGCGGGAAGACAAGCAGGACAACAAGCAGGGCACCTTTATCTCGTATGTGTGGCAGACCGCAGAACGCAACTTCATGGAAGAGGTTGTCAACTTTTTCCATTCCATCAAAGACAAGCAGGGAAAGTGTATGTACAAAGTTGGAGTTTGGAAGCATGACGAAATCGGCGTACAAAAGCTACCAGGGGGCGTTCAAATCATGACCGACGAGATGATCGGCCGTGTCAAGTCGCACGTAAAGCAGGTTCTGGGCTTCGATCTGGAGTACCACACCGACGACTGCTCTCCTACCGACGACGACTGGGATATCTTCTATGGCCCAAGAGCCATCCATTTGATACCCAACAACCTAGACAGATGCAAGCACCTGCTTGTTCTGTACGGACATAAGCACAAACACGTACGTTTCGATGGCAATGTTTTGCAACCGCATGAGTCGATCCCTGGCGTCTACACAAAGGTCAAGACAAGCTTTACCGATTACGCAAATGCCGCGCTGAAGAACGAAGTCTGCTACACTGAACGGATTGTTCACACCTCCTCTCTCCAGGAGTGGTTTGACACGGGCCATCACCCGCGTTTCCCTATTTTATCCAAGAACGAGATTCTGTCAAACTGGATCAGCTTCCGGAACTGCACGTTCAACATCAGGGAGCCGAAGCTGTACACCTGGGAGCAGCTGAAGCAAGCAGGCACGCCAGTCCCGTTTACTGACCATTTTTACGATATCGATGTAGACCTTAGCAAGCTGAACGAATCTGCGGATCATCCCGATGAATGACTGACGCCGCTCTGGACTATGCTGCTTCGATATCAGTTTTCTCAGGAGATGGCTGAGTTCATGGAAGTGAGTTTGGGCCGCGTCCAGTACCCTGTCCTGGCCTATGACGACTGGCAGGGGTTTCTTTACATGGTGGGCGATAGCCGTACAGGCAAGGGGACGATTATCAAGGTGCTAAGGGCCATGAAGCCTGGCCACAAGATCGGCGCTCTGGCGTTGTCTAGCGAAGGCAAGTTTGGTCTGCAGGGGGTCTACCAGAAAGAGCTGCTAGTGGTGGATGACATGCCAGCACGTTTCGAAAAGGCAATCGACCAATCCCTGCTGCAGCGCATGGTCTCGGGTGAAATGGTGCCAGTAGAGCGCAAGTACAAGACCGGAGTCACCGACTTCGTTTGGAACGTGCCCCAGGTCTGGGCTGGCAACCATGTCCTTAATTACAAGGATAACCAGGGCCAATTCGGCGAGCGAGCTCACGTGGGGTTTTTTCGCAAAGAAGTCAAAGAGAAAGGCCCCGGCTGGCGGAAGACATCATTGAGAAGGAGCTTCCCTATATCCTCATGCGATGTGTCAAGCGCTATAGGTGTTTGGTTGAGGCAAAAGGCCGCTGTGATTTTTGGCTGCATGTTGCCCCCGAGGAATTGCGTGCAAACAAGAAGGCGATTCAGTGCCAGACAAACCTGCTGAGCAAGTTTATCCACGAGGGCAGTTCTGTAAAAAAAGTCATCTGCTATTTTACTCCTTGGAAGACGTTCGAAGATGTGTTTATCAAGTTCCTAAAAAACGACCAGCGCTCTTTCTACACCAGGTTTGATGACATCGGCGATACAGCCTTGCGCAGAGAGGGCTTCGAGGTATACAGAAGCGACAATGCCTGCAATTTCTGTAAATATTGCAGCATTCACAAGGACATGCCCGGAGGCGACTGCGAACCCTTGGGTAGATGCTTTAAGTACATTTGTTGGATGACTCCAAATCAGCAAAACTGCGGCGACCACTGGAATGCGAAACGTGCGCGAGGCAGACTGATTGGCGTTCGCAATATGAAGCTGGTGCCCAGGGCCGACAAGGGAGAAGGGAATAGAGTGGGGGGGGGGGGCTTAGTGGAGGCGTTTCATGTATTTATTTTTTTTGTAGCTTCTGCGCCCTTCCGCTCCCCCTGCTCCTTGAGCCCCCTGGGCTCAGGGAGCTGAGAGGGGAGCTGACAGAAAAGATTTCGGACACAGAGGGGGGGGGGGCGCTCCGACATGGGCTCAGTGGCATCTTCTTAATTTTTTTTTTAGTTATGCCCCCTGCTTGTTGAGCCCCCCGGGCTCAGGGGAGGAGTAGAAGGGATGGAAGGTAGAAGAAAAATTTTAAGGAGAGAGAGAGAGGGGGGTGGCTAAAGAAAAGGCCCCCCCCCCGCATAAGAATAGGGAGCGGGCGAGGAAAAGGGGAGGGAGGAGGGAGAGCGCGCCAAAAAAGTGCAAAAAAAGAATACGCTGAATCAGAGCTCGGCGGTCTTACACTTGGCACTGAAAGCTAGGAGAGGGAGAGGGACGAAGCATGAGAGTGGGCGCCAAGAAAGTCCCAAAAAAAAGTTTTTTTTTTGAATAAAACTCGACAAAGTCTTACACTTGGCGCTGAGAACTAGGAGAGGGAGAGGAAAGGGGCAGGGATGATCACGATCTGTCTTTGCCTCCAATCTACGTAATTAGCTAGACCCCTCGACTGAGGACTAATAGGAGGGAGAGAAGGCGGGGGAAGAGGAGCATGACCCTCTCATGCACCCATCAGAGAACGAGCAGCGGGGAGAGGGAAGATGAGAAAGAGAGAGGAGGGGAGAGGGAAGGTAAGCGCCAAGAAAGTGTACAATACGCTGAATTAAAGCTTGACAAAGTCTTACACGTGACAATCCCGGGTTTTCCAGCAAGATGGTCTTTTTTCACGCGTTTTTATTAAAGTATACGTAGTTGTTATTTCGGCGACATCGGGGCTCTGATGATGCGAAAGGGGAAGAGGAGAGGAGGGGGGGAGGAGGAGCTCCTCCCCAGTTTGACCTGTTCACAGCAACCCCAAAGCCCCCCGACAATTCCATGTCTAGCGGTTGCAGAATAACATAAAGCTAATACAGAAATTGGAACAATAAACGCTAGTTCAATAAAATGCTTTTTTAAGTTTGCACACAAAGAGTGTAGGATGGAAAGAGAAAGGGGGGGGGGGGAAGGGGTGGGGGAGGGGGGGAGGTTGGGAAAGGGAATGAAGCCATGGTCGGTGGGTCTGCGGCGAGATGCCCCTAGACAAAAGCCTTTAATATACAGAATAAAGGAGCGACACTCACTCACTCCTCCCGGCGTGCTTTTGGTAATGAGCAAGCTATTAGTATTGTCTTGGTTTTTGGCGGTAGGGTGTGCTTTCTGGTGCGAGCCTGCAGTTGATTGGGCGACCCCTTTGACCAGCAGCACCGCCAGCCCCGTCGACACCGCGACTCTCCCCAATGCTAGTCAAAGTGCCTTGGCTAGTCTAACTACCAGCAGTAACAGCGCCAGCCAGAGCATTACCCCCAGCGCCAGCCTGAGCAGTACGCCCAGCGCCAGCCTGAGCAGTACGCCCAGCGCCAGCCTGAGCAGTACGCCCAGCGCCAGCCTGAGCAGTACTAGCAGTGTCAGCCCTAACGTCACGCCCAGCAGCACTCATAGCGCTACGCAAAGCGCAAGCCAGAGCATTACTAGCAGTGTCAGCTTTAGCGCTACGCTCAGCGTAAGTCCGAGCAGCCCTAGCGCCACCCCCGACGACGGCAGCCGGGGCAACACCCCCAGTGTCGACCCGAGCAGTACTATCAGTGTCAGCCAGAGCAACACACACAGTGCCAGCGAGAGCGGTACACCCAGCGCCGGCCAGAACACTACTAGCAGCGCCAGCTCTAGCGCTACGCCCAGCGCCAGCACTAGCGTCACGCCTAGCGCTAGCACTAGCGTCACGCCCAGCGCCAGCACTAGCATTACGCCCAGCGCCAGCACTAGCATCACACCCAGCGCCAGCACTAGCGTCACGCCCAGCTCCAGCCTTAGCGTCACGCCCAGCTCCAGCCTTAGCGTCACGCTCAGCTCCAGCCTTAGCGTCACGCTCAGCGCTAGCACTACCGTCACGCCCAGCGCTAGCACTAGCGTCACGCTCAGCTCCAGCCTTAGCGTCACGCTCAGCGCTAGCACTAGCGTCACGCCCAGCGCTAGCACTAGCGTCACGCCCAGCGCTAGCACTAGCGTCACGCCCAGCGCCAGCCGAAGTGTCACGCCCAGCGCCAGCCTTAGCGTCACGCCCAGTGTCAGCACTAGCGTCACGCTCAGCGCTAGCACTAGCGTCAGCCTTAGCGTCACGCTCAGCGCTAGCACTAGCGTCAGCCTTAGCGTCACGCTCAGCGCTAGCACTAGCGTCAGCCTTAGCGTCACGCTCAGCGCTAGCACTAGCGTCACGCCTAGCGCTAGCACTAGCGTCACGCCCAGCGCAAGCACTAGCGTCACGCCCAGCGCCAGCCGTAGTGTCACGCCCAGCGCCAGCACTAGCTATAGCGTCACGCCCAGCGCCAGCACTAGCGTCACGCCCAGCGCCAGCCGTAGTGTCACGCCCAGCGCCAGTCTCAGCGTCACACCTAGCACTAGCCTCAGCACCACACCCAGCGCCAGCCTCAGCACCACACCCAGCGCCAGCCTCAGCACCACACCCAGCACTAGCCTCAGCGCCACACCCAGCACTAGCCTAGCGCCACACTCAGCACTAGCCTCAGCGTGACACCCAGCGCCAGCCCCAGCACCACGTCCAGTGCCAGTCTCAGCGTCACAACTAGCACCAGCCTCAGTGTCACGCCTAGCAGTAGCCTCAGCGCCACGCCCAGCGCCAGCCTCAGCCTCAGTGCCACGTCCAGCTTCAGCTTCAGCCTCAGCGTCACGCCCAGCGCCAGTCTCAGCGGCACACCCAGCGCCAGCCTTAGCGTCACGACCAGCGCCAGCCCTAGCGTCACGACCAGCGCCAGCCCTAGCGCCAGCCCCAGCGCTGTCCCGAAGCCGTCGGCATACTGGTTCCAATGGCACGGGAAATCTACGAGCTGTAGTGCGCTGGACGCGTTCATTTCGTGCGGGAATGCACAGCCAACTGACAATGCAGCTTACGTAGGGGCAGGCGCCCCTTGTGCGCACGCAACCTCGCTGGCAGCCGCCATGAACAACAGCAACTCATCCCTGAAATTCAATACTTTTATACCCGGGAATGCGTGCACTAGCCTGAGGGCGCAAGACAACATTCTGGGCCGGCTACTCAACGGCATCCAGAACGATCAAGTATGCAGCCAGGCGCTTGCCGATAACGTGCTCCCGACAGGAAGATTCCTAAACATCGAACAGGCCCTAGGTCTACGAACTGCCCTAGGGGTCGCGTGGATCCAGTCTCTCAAGGATGTATACCCTACCCAGTGTGCCGCTGGCTGGCTCCCGAATGTCACCAGTCGCATGTGCAGCCTAGCATCGAGTTCCTCCCCTAGTCCATCCCCGCAGCCTTTGCCGAGTTCCTCGCCAACCACGGCTGGTACTGGCACTATCAATTGCGTCAATGGGTCGACCAATCTGAGCGCAGTCGCTGCTTGTTACAGCACGCGCTATCTGGGCAAGGGCTCTGCAACAGCGCCCATGAATCCGAACAACGACGAGGCGAGCGACCTGCGCCAAGCCATGCGTGCCTTGCTTAACAACGACGGCAACTGTAGAGGAGTGACGCTGGGCAGTGCTAATAATAAATACTATCAGTGCCAACATGTCGGTGTTCTTGTTTACCGACAGTACGTACGGGGCTCAGTACTGTTTGTTGATGGATACTAGAGATGCCAACGGCGACGGCAAGCTCGACTCGGGCTTTGGGTTTGTGGCAGTAGCGAACCGGCGCCAAGACATTCACCGCTACCTAGTTCATAACGCTCCGCATCCTGGCTCGGAGACCAACACCGAGGTACAGGCGATGCGTCTGCTGGCCGAGACCGGAGGGCACGTGGGTCTGGTGGCGGGTTCGCGCAGAGACGTGACGAGTGACCGCAGCAAATGCAACATCGATTACAACAGCACTGACGGCGCGTATGACAACACCTCTGCTTTCTATGTGCTGGCCTCCGAGGTGTACGCGTGGTACATGCAGTAGGTCGGTACGTTAAGCAGCCAAGCTGGCGCGCAAGATTTGCAAACGTGGCCGGAAATTAAAACAAAAGACGACGCAATTTCGATTAAAAAACTAGCATATGTTGTTTAATTAAAGCGTTCGCTAATAAAGAAGGAGGGGGTGTGGTGTGGGGGCGGGAAGAGGCAGGAGGGGGTGTGGTGTGGGGGCGGGAAGAGGCAGGAGGGGGTGTGGTGTGGGGGCGGCAGTGCAGCGCTAACTGTTATTGCCGTTCTACCACCAATCCCCCGAGTTTTTGGTTTTTCCAAAAGACTTTCAAGACAGCCCCCGGTGTGGATCGCGCCCGCCCAGGTTGATTGGCCAAGGCCCCGATAAGTGCCAGTTGCCTAAGCCCGTGCTCGCTTGCTATACCTAGCATTGCTGCTAGGTCTCCGGCTTGGCGGAGCAAGGCTTCCCAGAACTCTCCAACAACGCTGTCGCTGAGCATCCTGATCAGCGGCGCCAGCGCGCAATCGCGGCTATTCTTATTATCAATGACCTCGGAAGGGAAATGTTCGGTCCCGTTAGCCAACAACGTCAGGTAGAACAGAACTGCCAGGCTGTCGCAGGCAGCCTCTCCGGCTGCGGCGGAGAGGTGGCCTGAGCGCACTGCCTCGTCCAAGGCTGTTGGTGCTGAGCTTGGGGCCAGTTGGCAGAGCAAACGCGCATATCTCTGCATGAGCTCGAACAGTTTCGGCCACGCCTCTCTGGCTACCTCGTGGTCCGTCGTCAAGTATTCGGCCAGGCTGCCATGGTCGTTGGACTGGCTGTGGCGGGCCAGATAGACCCGCTGCTTTCTTGCTGCAAGGAGGCGACTGAACGCCAGGCGGGTGCTTGCTAGTAGCACTGTCCGTCGTCTCGCCTTTGTTTCTCGCAAGGCAGTTAGCATCTTGTTAGCGAACTATCATTGGAAAAAAAAGGAGGGGTCGGGTGGGGGGAAGACGCTTCCTCTCCCCTCCCCCCCCCCCCCCCCCCCCCCGCTCCCCGCCTATTTGATCCCAGCACGTGTCGAGAGACCGTGGCACGGCCTCTACCTGAGCGAGATAGATAGAGGTAAGAAACAAGAGACACCAGGTTTGATACAACCGCGACCAGGCGGAGGTCGTCCATGGTGTGGTGGTGGTGGTGGTGGCGGGTGCTAGTGCGAGCTGCGCTGGTGGACGGCGCTTTTGTCTGCAAGGTCGTGACTAATGCTAGTACTGTCAGCAGCAACGTTGATCCGATTTCCCAACAGAAGCTGCCTGTACCGTACTGGCTCGACTGGCGCGCCACTACCTGTACAGGCTTGGATGCATTTATCACTTGTGCCAACGGCGCTTCAACAAACGAAGCCGCTTATGGTGGAGGGGCCGCGCCTTGCCGGCGCGCGTGGCTTCTGGCGGATACGATGAGCAGGAGCGGGGCCACCCCTCTGAAGGCCTTAACTCCTCTTGTCAGCGGTTGTACTCTAACGGGGTACGACCAGAGCTTTGCACGGCTCGTCAACGGCATTCCGGAGGACCAAGTCTGCACTACGGGTTTGGTCACCGGTGAGCTTCCCAGCGGGTATTTTCTATCCGTTCTACAAACGCTCTCGTTGCGTAAAAAAGACTCCTTGCCCGGCCCCGCCACGTGGATCAGCCCCCTCAAAGCTGTTTTTCCTGCGCAGTGCGCCGCGGGCTGGGTCGCAAACTCTACCACCGGCATGTGTGTGGGGCCCTTGCTCCCCACAACTAGCCCCTCTCCTGCCCCCGCGCGCACCCCCTCCGCTGGTACTATCGAATGTGTCGCCGGACGCACCACCTTGGCCGCCATAGCCGAATGCTATCAGAGCCGCTACATGCCCAAGGCCTCGTTCTCGAGTGCGCAGTACCCCAACAGCAACGAAGCGGCGGATCTGCGAGCGGCTATGCGGGCTTTGCTAAACAACAATGGAAACTGCAGGGGGGTGCAGCTCGGCAGTTCGATTGCCGCGCACATGGCCGTGTACCCGTTCGTCGACAGCAAGTACGGGACACGGTACTGCGTGTTGCTAGATGTCAGCGACGCCGATGGCACCAACAAGTACGACAGGGGCTTCGGTTTGGTCGTAGTGGCAGACCGGAGAGTAGACATCCACCGCTATCTGGTGCACATGGCTTCGCGCCCACAAGGCGAGACAGATACCGAGCGGCAGGCTTTGTTGCTGCTGGCCGAAACTGGGGGTCACGTCGCAGTGGTGTCGGGTGTGCGCAAGGACGTTGCCACCGATTTCAGCACCTGCCAACCCGCATATAATAGCATGGACAGTGCATCTCTATAGGTCGTTTTTGATTCCACCACCTCCAAATCACTGACTCTGTCTTTTGCGGCGGGCCTGCCATTTTCAAGGACCCAATAGGTCACCCGGACCTTGATTTTCCGGGGGCCCGTGCAAATGCTACACTCTGTTACCGGAAACTCGTTGCTCATGCCCTCGAGGTTTCTCCTTTAGATTTAATCAGAAACAAGCAGCAGGAAAAGCGCCCCTTCGTTGCCTCTGCAAAAGAAAATTTTGTTCCTGCCGTTCCTATATTTCTCCCCTAATGCCGAGCTGGTCCGGGGGGGGGGGTGTGGAGGGATGATAAAAAAGCTAAATTCCGCCGCCGAACTACGGAGCTGGTGAACACATTTTTTTTGAGCGAAAGACATTTCGGCCAAAAAAAGACATTTACTAAAAAAGACATGGCCACCCCCTCCCGTTCCTTGAGCTATGGTCACCATTTTTTCTCACTGGCACACACCCACTAGGCCTCCTCTTGCTGCCGCGGCTGTCCCAGAAATTTAGTCAGCTGGGGCTGAAGGTTTTTGTTCCAGTGCTGGTGTTGTACGGGCAGTGCCGCCTTTTTTTGGGCAGGTTTTTTGCCACTGCGGCGTTGAGCAGGTCGGGCCGCCTTCCTTGGTTTTTCTTGACAGCAAGGCTTGTAATTGGCGAGGATGCCCCTGCGCCAGCTCCGCAATTACTTCTTTGGCTCCTAGGTTCAGGTCCACGAATACCCCCCCGAAACGCAACAGCACCAGATACTTCACGAACTCGTCGACCTCGTCGAGGCTCGCCACAGTCGTCAGCTGTGCCTGTGTCCAGACACACTCCCGCTGCGCTGGGCTCCATGCCAAGTACTTCCAGCCGGGGTACAGGCTGCCCCAGCGCGCGCTGCTGTCCAGATACACAGACAACAACTCCGTGTTCGGCGCCGTGCGCGGCACGAATTGGTGCAGGATCCGTTGGACTTGGCAGGCGCCCTCTCCGCGCCCTGGCAGCCCCGAGCCTAGCTCCGACAGCCACTCACTGCAGTTCTTATCGCCCCAAGGAGTACGTAAGGCTCCAGCGCCCCAAACACACAGAACCAGTAGTACTTTGCCAGCACGCATTCTTTGGAAAACTAGTAAGCGGCACAGCGCTGCAGGAAATGGGGTGTACTTCGATTATGGCAGGAAAGGGATTGAAAGCCCCCCCCCCCCCCCGCTTTCCCTCCTCCCCTTCCCTTCTCTCTCTCCCTCCCCCTCTCTCCCTTCCCTCTCCCTCTCTCCTTTCCCTCCCCCTCTCTTCGTTGGACGTTCGACGCAGGTTGTGAGGCACCTCCTTTTCGGACCCTAAGACAAAAAAGAAAACGAAACATGTCTTGGAGTTGTTTTTTGTTGGCACTGCCGCAGTTGTTCGAAGCCCAACTGTCGAGAGCAGATCTACGTCCTGGCTATTCTGGTTGTTACTCTGAGCTTCTTGGCGTTGTGCTGGGGCGCTGGTGTTGCCAGCTAGCCAAGAGTATGTAGCTTTGAGGTTATAGCCAGTGATTGTGTAACCGAGCCGACAGATGTTGGAGGTGTTCCCCCTGCAACTAGCCAAGATTTCTGACTTGATTCTACACTTCTTTGTCGGGGCTGTTGACTCCCAGAACTTGCTTTGTTCCTCTAGAATCGGAGTCATTGCCCACTCAGATTCTTCCACCAGATCTCCACACTTGCTTCGGAACAGCAGCGACACGTTGGCGGGGTGCAGGGCGTGCTTATCGAAATGCCTACTCGCAATTCTAGTGTCCGCGACACGTTGACGCCGCCCAGCACCGCCTCATTTCCCCCGACGATTTCCTTGTAGCCAATCGTAGATTCGCAGTCGGGCGATCGTGGGATTGCCAACGCCAGCGCCAGCAAAAATAGGCCCCGGAGCATTTGCCAGCTAATATTTATATTGTATAATCTTTGGTCGAAATGTACAATGTTTTTAATTAAACTTGTCAGGAGGTCTTATACTTGGGCACCCCCACTCCTCTTTTAACCCCACTCCTCTCTTCACTGGCTTAGCCAGTTGTGGCAGGGGTTTTGTTCAGCTGGCGCCCGAATTCGTCCCAGACAGCACCAAGTCGGCTTCCGCCAGCACGGGCCTCGTAGCGGGCGGCGCGCGCTCAGCTTGCAGGCGTGCCTTCTTCCTAGGCGGTTTCTCCTCAGGGGTAGCGGCGGGCCGGCGCGCCGTCTCGTCAGCTTGCGCTGGGTGTGCTGCTCATGGGTTAGCTTGCTGGCCAAGCTAGCGCTTCTCTTGTTTCTTCGCTCTCTGAGCCCCCGGGCTCAGGGGGGCTCAGAAAGCGGCGGCAAAGGTAGGGGGGAGGGGGGAGGAGATCCCACTGGAAACGGTTGTGCCTGCGCGCACCGGGCAGGGTCGACCTGCCGGTAATGAAGCACACAGATTCCCAGCGCGGGCCTCCCGTCTGTCAAGGTAGGAACCTGTATCTTCTGCACCTCGGCGATCGCCTGTTGGATCGCAGCTGCAACTAAGCCCGGAGGCCTGCTCCCGCGACCCGCCGTTCGTGTTCAGCAGCGGGCGGCTACCTAAACACTGAAGAAAACCAACTGGGCGTGCACACCTCTGTTCTAACCAACGGCGTCGGGTCCCAAAACCAGCTGCTAGACAGGTGGAAGCCGCTCAACGCTAGAGTGTACCAGCTAACTGCCAGCGGTTGGTGCCTTACCGCCGCTACCAACGCTACAATGTCAGCCGGGGTTTGCTCTTCGGCGCAAGGCGGCAACGTGATTGCCAGCCCGAGCAGCGTGGCGGGCCAGCACGGTTTCCAGAGGTTCCCGTGGCTAGGCGACGGCAATTACTGCATCTACAACAGCTATACCCCCGGCGTCACCGCGGGGGACCTAGCTTCTAACCTAAGCACGTGCGAACTAACGGGTTCCGATCCGCTGTTCCAGTCGTGGGACTTTTTCGACCTTACGATCTTGAAAGTGTAAATAAACAAATAAAGCTTTTTGGTTTTCTTTTTAGTGTGCCTGTTCACAACACCGCAACGCCACAGGTGCCATCCAGAACTTGCCTTGTTCGTAGTCGGGGGACCTGACCACCCGGCGTCGATGCAGCTAGGGGTAAAGAAATGCAGTATTCTCCTGTCACGCTCACGACTGAGTTCGAGTACCGACTGCTCGTAGCGCGCCCCCAAACCAAACCCAGCGACCTTTGGCACGCCTAAGCTAAATCGACCGACTTCCTCTGCGCTCGCCAGGTCTCTAACCAGCTGCCAAATGTCGTCGGCCAGCTCATTGTGTTCTCTCCCTTTTATCTTTCCGCTCCCTCTTTTTGTCTGCGGGAAAACGATCGATCGGAAAAGGGCAGCGTTCCCCGACATTTTTGGCAGTAGTGCCTTTTTTTGGCCATATCACGCGCCCTACCCTCCGGACTGCACAATTTGGCGCCGAATGAACCGGCCGTTCCGGAGGCTAGCAGAGAAACCGGACGTTTTCCCGCGGGGAGAAACGGTACGCCTTTTACTCGCACGAAAATGTTTTTCGGCCCTCTCGCCTTCCCTAGAGGCAGGGAGGTGCAGAGCAAAGGGGAGCGGGGCGACGAAGGTGAGAGGGGCGACGAAAGTGAGAGGGGCGACGAGAGGGAGAGGGAGGGGGAGGACGTCTTCCTCACGGCGGCGTTGGGGCGTCTGTGTGGGATTTTTTTTTGCGCAAGTAGATCTCGGCGCCAAATTGGCGCTTACGGCTGTTTCTCCGGGAAGGCTAAGACGTACTGCCTTTTTCAACCGTATCACGCACACTACCTCCGGACGGCACAATTTGGCGCCAAATGAACCAGCCGTTCCGAAGGCTAGCAGAGAAATCGGGCGTTTTCCCGTGGGGGGGAACGGTACGCCTTTTACTAGCACGAAAATGTTTTTCGGCCCTCTCGCCTTCCCTAGAGGCAGGGAGGTGCAGAGCAAAGGCGAGCGGGGCGACGAAGGTGAGAGGGGCGACGAGAGTGAGAGGGGCGACGGGAGTGAGAGGGGCGACGGGAGTGAGAGGGGCGACAAGAGTGAGAGGGGCGACGAGAGTGAGAGGGGCGACGGGAGTGAGAGGGAGGGGGAGGACGTCTTCCTCACGGCGGCGTTGGGACGTCTGTGCGGGATTTTCTTTTTGCGCAAGTAGATTTTGGCGCCAAATTGGCGCTTACGGCTGTTTCCCCGGGAAAGCTAAGACGTACTGCCTTTTTCAACCGTATCACGCACCCTACCTCCGGACGGCACAATTTGGCGCCAAATGAACCGGCCGTTCCGGAGGCTAGCAGAGAATTCGGACGTTTTCCCGCGGGGAGAAACGGTACGCCTTTTACTCGCACGAAAATGTTTTTCGGCCCTCTCGCCTTCCCTAGAGGCAGGGAGGTGCAGAGCAAAGGGGAGCGGGGCGACGAAGGTGAGAGGGGCGACGGGAGTGAGAGGGGCGACGGGAGTGAGAGGGGCGACGGGAGTGAGAGGGGCGACGGGAGTGAGAGGGGCGACGAGAGTGAGAGGGGCGACGAGAGTGAGAAGGAGGGGGAGGACGTCTTCCTCACGGCGGCGTTTGGGCGTCTGTGTGGGATTTTCTTTTTGCGCAAGTAGATTTTGGTGCCAAATTGGCGCTTACGGCTGTTTCCCCGGGAAACGACCGCTAGGGCTCAGAAGCTACAACAAAAAATAAAAAACACATGCATCGCCTCCACTTCTCCTTTGTCAAAACTTTTTTAATTACATTTTTTTCTTGTACTTTCTCGGCGCTTCCAAGGGGAGCAAAGACATTGTATTGATGAATTAAAAGACTTTAAGGAAACAAACATTGACTCTCCCTCCCTCCCCCCCCCCCCTCTCGCCCGCCGCTCTCACCTCCCTCTCTCTCTCTATCTCTCTCGCTGTTTCTCCTTAAATGGATCTGTTGCACGAAGATTCCGCAACGGGGTTCCAATACCGGAGGGATATCGTCACCAGACTTTTGCTAGCTAACTATGACCAAGGTACGCGGCGGAACGACACCAGGTACTGGGCGGACCTGCTCGTTCTGTCCTGCCACAACCGGACGCTACCGCCCGCGCAGCTAGCGGCACTAGCCCTGGAGGTTCGTACAAGCCCCAAGGCAGATTTCATGCTGGCTAGTGCTGTGCGCATTCTCCACTGCCAGCCCGTGCTCAACCAGAGCGTGCTGGGAGAGGCACTGTTTTCTTTACGGGGCTTATGGTTCACACACGGGGACACACGCTCGGTGTTCCACAGCGAAAACCACTTTCTCCTGTGGAGCTCGGCGGCCCCGGTGCTGTGCAGGCTGGGTTGGGCACCCCCGCGCTGTCCTGCGGGCTGGAAGAAACGTACCTTGGCCTACCTGCGCGAAAAGCAGGCGGTTGGGTTTTATGAATTTGCTTCCGGTGTTTACTCGCCTTGGACGTTGTTCGGGCTCGTGAACTTGTACGATCTGACTGACGAGCGCGAGACAGAAATCAGGGCGCTCGCGGCCCGCTGTGTGCAAGCGCTAGTGCGTCAGCTAAGGCAATATAGCAACGAGGTAGGCATGTGGCCCGTGCCCCAGATGCGATACCAAGGCCCGCCTGAGGCCTTGTCCTGGAACCTGGTCCTGCTCAGCGGGCCTCGGCGCGACCTTTACGGCGACTTTGCGGGTGTCTGGGACGGAAGTGCGCGCAATTTTAGTTTATACCAAAGCACTGCTTTTGTGCTTTTGCTGACAGAGCTAGACCTGTTTGGGGGGGTCGCGGGCGAGCCGCGCCTGTTGCAGCTGGACGAGCAGTTTACCATCGGCAGGCCGGCGGACGAGCAGAGACGAGCGTTGGAAAATTTCTCCACTGGATTGGAGGAGACGAAGCTGGACGAGTGGGATCTGACTGCGATGGGCTGGAGCATGGGCGCGTACGTGGGACCGACAACCAGCGTGCACACGTTCCGGCTCCTGCAACACTGGCAGCTGTGGGACAACCACCAGTTTGTTTGGGCCAAGTTTTGGCAGGATTGGTCGTCGTACATGGTGACCAATGATGCGGGCTGGCTGCTGCGGGAAGTGACGGGGTCTTCGCTGTTGCACGCCAGCTGCCGGCTTTGGCGGTACGGCAACTCGTCGCTAGGTTCGTTTCAGCGCTACCACCCATGGTTCCGCGGCTGGCAGCAGCGGCCGCTGTCGGCGGGGCTTGGGCACACCGAGCTCTGGCTCGCGAGCGGCAAGCTAAAGGGTGGGCGGCTGGTGACGCGCCACGGGTCCGGCTCGAACCACTTGCCGTTTGTTAACCAGAGCCAGCACGTGGCACTGGTGGCCTTCAGGCGCAGCGCTGATGTGGCTCTGACCGAGCACCTACAACACAGCGGAGTGCGGCTTGTGGTTGGTACAGCTCCGGGATACGAGGAGCCAGAGCGATATTGCGTGAAAGACTCAAAGGGCCACCGCTGGTTTCTGTTTCGTGAGCCCAAGACGTCCGCGTACGCCGCGGTCCTTACGCCATGCGGCAAGACGTCCGCGTACGCCGCGGTCCTTACGCCATGCGGCAAGGAGATCTGTGCCGGCTCGGGCCGCGGCCACGCGCAAGTCTGAGCGCTGGTTGTAGGACACCCCAACCTGCACGGCGACTTTAGCAATTTTTCCCAGAACATAGCCAGAAGCAACGTAAGTTGGAAATGGCGCGGACGGACCTTGGTGGCTAATGCCCAGGTGTCCGGACAGTCGCTAGAACTGCGCTGGCAGGCCCACGATGGCCCGATTCTTCAAACAACCATTGGCCTTAGCGTCTATCTGGTCGTATTTCCAGTGCTCTTGGGGTTACTGTGCTGGTGCTGCTGCGTTATGTGGGAGATTCGGCCGTCCGAATTCTGCGCTCCGTGGCGCCGGCGCGCCTGTTGTGTGTGTTGCAAGCACGATAAACGCCGGCGCGCCTGTTGTGTGTGTTGTAAGAAAAATCGCGAATGCGTTCGCAGCTGTCTGCGGCATCGCGACACTCAAAACCTGCGGAAGTTAATAACGTTGGCAAAGCTGGCTTTGGCGCTGTTACTTATTTGGCCATTTCCTATGGTCTTTGGTTGGTTTATTTCTCTCGACCACGCAGGCAGCAGTGACCCTGGGTTGAGTCCAGCCCGCTGCCGCGGGCTGAAAGGTTAGCGAGGGGAAAGAGACCGGAGCGGCTCGTTCATTTGGCGCTAAGTTTCCTTTTTTCCCTCTCTTAGTTCTCAGTGCCAATATTAAAACTTTGTCAAGGATTTTTTT
Source organism: Paulinella micropora (assembly GCA_019918135.1). Classification (NCBI taxonomy): domain Eukaryota; phylum Cercozoa; class Imbricatea; order Euglyphida; family Paulinellidae; genus Paulinella; species Paulinella micropora. The sequence goes on along the minus strand of WBZZ01003156.1, from coordinate 84,721 downwards.
AATTAATTCTTTTTTTGTACATTCTTTGGCGCCCTCCTTGCAATGGGGCGTTCTCACGTTGAGCAACTGGGGGCGTGTTTGTTTTTTCCGGTGCTTGCATTGTTCGCATGAACAAAAAAGAATAACCGAGGGGAAAACGTTGAGCAAAAAAGAAATGAAATGTTAATTCTCTTAGACTAGACAAAGTTGGATTGCCCGGGTAATAACAATTTTTGGTGGTAACATTCTCCTCGTAACCCCTCTCCAGCCCAGCGCTCTAAGAAAAGGGGGGGGCAGGTAGGTTTTCCGGGGAAACACACACCAAAACAATTTAGCGACAAATTTCATTCAAGAAACGGGAGAGAGAAGGGGGGGTGCCCCACCTCTCTTCCCCTTCCCCCTCTCTTTCCCTTCTCCCTGTCAAAAACCTTTTAGTTACATTCTTTCTTGTACTTTCTTGGCGCTCCCCCTGCTCCCCTCACAACCCCACTCCCGACGGGGGGGGGGGGGCAAGGATAGATTGTGCTTCCCCCTTTCCCCGCCTCTTCCCTCTCCCTCTCTTAGTTCTCAGTGCCAAAATTAAAACTTTGTCAGAGATTTTTTATTAATTTTTTTTGGTACATTCTTAGCGCGCCCCTGCCCTTCTATCCCTTCCCACTTTGCCGTGTCAAGACGCCGAGCGATCTAAAGGAATGGGACCAGCTGGTCAGTTGACATGCAAAACAGGAGAAAGCTCAAGTTCGCTCCGATGCCTGTCCTGGCGGCGACAATCCAACATACAAGACATGTCTAGTTCTGCAAGGGGGTGATACGGCCGGAAAAGGCAGTGCTTCATAGTTTTTTCCGGCAGAACTGCCTTTGTCAGCCATATCACCCCCAGAATTCGACCACATCACACGTTGCACCCCCCCCCGGGGGTGAGGGAGAGAGCACAAAAAAAACGAATTTTTTAATTAAAAAGCTTGACAAAGTCTTACACTAACTTGCAGGCCGTTAATCAAGGCCTGTGTTGTCTGTCGCGTCAAGCATGTAAAATTTTTACAGAACAAAAGGGAATGTACATATGCTTCGGCAACGACGCGCGGAGCTGGGTGGCGAGCGCGGTACTACTCAAACAACGGGAAGGACAGTGAGCACAATTAGGCCAGACTCTTTACATGCCTGAATCATGTTTATGGCAGGGGGGCTTTGTGAGCTTGTACGAAGACGATTCTAGCCGTTTCGGTCTAACAAAAATGCGTGCGGTCTCTAAGCGGGCCCCGCCCCGAGGTATACAGAAAGAGACGTGGCTGCGCTATCTAAGCCTCGAGTTCTTGCAGCTGGTCCTGGCTACCGACGGAAGTTCATCGTACTTTTGTGCCATGCCTCTGGATTTTTCAATTGGTCCGTCAACACCGCATACGCTAGAACGTCCTTCTCCCATTGAGATAAACTTGCTATCATAATCTCCGAATCTAGCCTAAGTAGCTGCAACACCTCCAGACAGACGTAGTACAATGATTCCTCGTTTAGTTTGGGCAACTGTTGTTGCCAAAGAGCAGAACCTAACGGATTCCACTTCCAGCGCTGTAGAGTATCATCAGGGTTTTGGCAACTAAGCAAGCCCATCGACGACAGCTGAGAATCGCCTAGAGCTACATGCTCGTTGGAGCCATGCCAAAGCCTTGTCCCGGACGGAATGTCCGGGAAGTCTCTTGTGTCCCACAAGAACTGGAGGCCGTTGCAGTGGGTGCATGAATTTGTAGTCGCCTTGACATTTATGTTGCAGTGTCAATCGTGCCCACCACAATGCGCAGACCGATTCGACGTCGTGGTTGGGGGAGCTATTAGTAAAAGTAGTCCCGACTGCACCGCTCACTTTCAGACACAGCCGCCGATAAAACACATTGGCCTCTTGTTTTTTAATACTGGCTTGTTCATAAATTCTACAGCCCCGTACGAACGCAGCCCATAGGCAGACTAGGTTCGAATATTCGATTACAGTAGAGACCGAGGTCGAATTAGTGGTGCCTTGGCCTCGCAGCCACGTCGGCAAACCGGCTGATGGAGACGACGACGACACGCGGGACAAGGGGGCCAGGCTCGTACCATCTAATCGCATGCTGCAAACAGAGCCGAGCTTGAGCTTGAAGTTGCTAGGAGGTAGAGTGATTTCGGAGTTTGGTTCGTAAAACAAGTCATGCGGTGTCAAGTTCCAATACAGCAGTTTCTCAGAGACTAGCAGCTGGAGAAAGCTAGTGAAAAAAGTGCTGAGCCTTGACAGCTGGAATTCATCGTAATTAGAGCGGGCCAAAAACGGCGTGCCTTTGCACTGTAGGGCGTACCCATATGATAGTGTAGACGGAACTTCCTTTGCTTCCAAAACCACGAAAATGCCCAGCGGTTTAGCAAATAGCTCCGGCGCCTTGCTTTGCAAGTAAGCCTGCGCGCCAGCCCACCACAGGGCAACCGAGATGTTTTCTTCCCTCACAACTATTATCTGCTCCTGTTGTTTGTTATTGCGCTCGAATTTTTCTAGGTTATTCACGGAACATGACCACCCTAGCTTGGGGTTTGCGGCCTTATGGGCAGTCAATGACCAGAGCTCTAGACGATCGTTTTGAGTCGACGCACGCAATAACGCACAGTCGATCAGCGGAGGCAGCAGATCGCGTCCTAGATGCTGGTCGCTGTCTGGCTTGTTGTGCCAAAGGCACACGGCGCCCGACTTGGACCGGGTGATGATTCCATTCATTCTTGTACAATCACTTACTCCTGTTTACACCCCTGCGGGAGGGGAGGGGGGAAGAAAAGGAAAGGGGGACAGGAGGGCAAAGGGGAACGGGAGCGCTCTTCCCCCCCCCCCCCCCCTTTGTATCCCCAAATTAAAACTCTGTCAAGGATTTCTTTTTATTATTAATTTTTTTTGTACATTCTTTCAAAATCCTAGCACAAATATGACTTGCAAGGCGCTGAGCTCGTTGGGCCCGGCGACAAGGCCGAGTTTCTGTTCAGCTGCCGCCCAAATTCGTCCCAGACAGCGCCACACGGACACTTTTCATACTGTTCGTCGTACAATAATTCCCCACAATTCTCCCCTTCACACTCACGCACGGCGTAGCACTCTGCGCGCTCGACGGCCTCTTCGTTGACTTCTTGCAGTGGTTGCAGCAGCGCGTAAGCGCCCGCCAGGGCTCCAAAAAGCTCACGAAGCAAAGGGGCCGCTGCTTCTGCGTTCGCGCTAACCTCTCGAACTCGTTGGCCTAAGGCTGCGACCTTAGCTTCTGTGCCCGCGGACGCCTCCCAACAGGCCCGGTATCTGCGGCGCTGGGAACAGAAGGCGCGGTTGACGGGGTCCAACCCACGCGTAATTAGCATTAGGTCGGCTTCTGCCAGCACCTGCCTGGTAGCAGGCTGAGCACGCTCAGCTTGCAGGCGTGCTTTCTTCCTAGGCGAGTTCTCCCCGGAGGCAGGGGCAGGCCGGCGCTCCGTCTGGTCGGCCTGGCTCGTTCTGGTAGAAGTGGTGGTGCTCATGGTTGCTGTTGGTCAGCTAGCGTTTCTTTTTTTGTGCGTGTGGCAGGCACAGCCGTACCTTGCCTCACCAAAAGGAGCCGACATACAAAGCTGCGCGCGTGGCGTTAAGGGGGGGGGGGGGGGGCGTCCCCCCCCCCCCCATTCGTCGGGCCCGGCTCTGTAGGAGGGGTGGGGAGGGGGAGGCGCCCCCCCCCCCTCGCTCGTGAGGCTCCAGCAATGTGGAGCCCTGGCGGCCGACACAAAAACAAACGTTCCCTCTAACAATTTATTGAGCCAGCTTAATCTTGGCACTGAGAACTAAGAGAGCAATCATATGTAAAATCTCTGCGTTGTGCCCTGCTCACGTTGCTAGTGTTTCTAATATCTACAATCACCCCTGCGGCAGTAAGGCATAAACACTGGAAAGGCGCGGAATTCGTAGTGCACCATTAACCGGGGAGGGGGGCGGGGTTTACAAAACAAATGAGCGTTTTCGTTCTTCTTCTTTTGGCTCGAGTGTTTTAACCGGCAAGTCAAACAAGCAGGCGGCCCGCCTCCACGTTTGCAGCTGTTCCAGCTCATCAGTAGTCAGTCTGGTGCTTCGCAAACCTAACTGTGCGGGCGGGCCTTCAAGCACCAAGATGGCTTCTTCACAGTCGGCCAGCAACAGGCGCCCCTCGTTGTGGCGCGGCAGCTTGTACAAACCCTTGCGCAGTCCTTGCAGCTCCAGGCTGCGCGTCAGTGGGTAGGCCAGCCACGCAAACGGATGGCCAACGCTCTCTCCTTCTTCACCTTGTACTCCGCGGATGCGCAAATCAAATTTGCCCTTGTGCTTCTTCATAGACTTGGCAAGAGGTTTCAGTACGCGACGGTCAAGGGCCGTCACGTCCAGCGCCACGACTTGTAAGCCATGCCCGATCTGGTACTCTAGTGCGCTCAGCCAGGCGCCGGCCCGCCTCCGTTCGTCGGCGCCTAACGATCGAGACTGGCCTCTGCTTTGGTTTGGTCTGGTCCAGCCAACCGTGGAGGAGCTCTCGTCGTCATGATGGCGTTTCCTTTTCCGGCCGTGCTCCAAGTTGGCGCTGCTGGTTAGCGAATCCCAGAGAGGGCGTGATCTCATGGCGCAGATTTTGTTTTCGGGATGTTTTTGTGCTGATGAAGAAAAACCTAATTTTCACTTCTTGAATCAGCGACAGACGCAGGAAACCAGGAGATAGTTGGATATTTTGTACCCCCGTAAATTTCGTCGGGGAAAAAGTGTGTTGTTTCTTGTTTTTTTATAAAAACAAATTTTTTCAACGACAAGCTCAAACGGTCTCTTTGTTAAGAATAGGACCAGCGGTTGGCACTGAGAAGCCAGCCCGCCGGCGCAGGCTGAGAAAGAGCAAAAATAAAATAAACTTTTTTTTGGGAGCCCACAGAGGGGGGGCGCCCCCCCCCCCTCCCCCTTTTTTTCTTTCCTTTCCCTGAGCCCCCTGAGCCCGGGGGGCTCAAAGAACAGGGGAAGGGCAAGGGGGGAGGGAGAGAGCGCAGAAACTATCAAAGAAATATATGAAATGCCTCGACTAAGCCCCCCCCCCCCCCCCCAATGCCGGGCGCCCCCCCCCCCCCTTTACAAGTTCGGGTCCAACAAGGGAAGAAAATGGACACTGTCTTCTCCGCCATCCCCTCGTCATCTTTTGGTTATCCTTTACCGCTCGCCCCCAGGCTTTGCAATGGTTCACAAAAGCGGCGGAACAAGGTTCTTGTTTTGTGTGTGAGACTCTTTAGCCCCAAAACACGCGCAAACTGTGCAAGGCCGCGCCCCTTTCCCCCGCCCCCCCCCCCCCCGCAACAATTAAAAAAAGTTCAGAGAGGGGGGTACTCCCCCCCCCCCTTCTTAACTGCCCAGAGGCCTGCTCAAGTGAGCGGGCTGGCCGCACTAGGGCTGAGCCATAAAAAAGAAGAGAGAAGGATCGATGAACACAAGGAACTCGGCGTTCGTGATTCTCAAGCCGGTCAGGTCTAATCGATATGCAGCAGTTTTAGCAGCAGCCCCAAAGCAAGGCAGCGAGGGAGAGGCGTCGGCAAAAAAGCTGTACCTGTGCCAAACCCGTTCCCGCGAGGACGAGACTGCTGATTGGGCACTGCTTGCCTACGAGGATTGCAAGATTTATGTTGGTGCTCCGTACTACACTAGCCGGGATATGGACAGGCCAGTGCAAATGAACAGTGACGAATCCGTTCGCGTTATGCTGCAAATCGCGTACATAGTCCGGTTCTTGGGCTACACCTCGGTCGTGTACCCTGCAAAAAAGAGCCAGCTTTCTTTTGCAGAGCCAGGCCGGGCTCTTGATAACTTTCACCGCCAACTGGCTGACTTTGCCCGAGACGGCTGGGTTCAATTGTCGCTTCCCAGTGATTACAAAGTAACATTGAGGGAGGTCCCAATACGTGCAATGGAGAGAAAATTAGCATGGGAGCGGACCTTAGCTCAAATGCAACCACCTGCGCAAACCAAACCACCTTGGAATTTGAATGTCTATGTTATTCACGGACACGACAAGAGCCAAAAGGCCGAGATCGAAAAAAAGGGCATCTACCTACCACTTGATTTGTCAGACCAAGAAGTCCGCGACCTCCTGCTCCGGGTCTTGTACAGGTGCGGGAACCCAAAGTGGCGGAACGAGATGTGGACACAGGTGTACGTGCATGTGCCTGTAACTGAGGAGGGTAGCTCTAGCCCCGCGTTGATGTGCGTCCGACCTCCTCGCGTGGCGGTGCATCTTGGGGGAATGCTGCGGTCGGTGCTGACGAGAGGCGAAAGCTTTGAATATAAACTGCCGGCCGACCACCCCCCCAAGTTGCCCCAAAGTCGTGCCAGACAAGGCTCGCAGCCTGGATCTGCAAACAAAAGGCAGCGCGTGGGCTTACCCTAAACCGTGGTCATTGGAGCAGGCTTAGTCGTTTGGCTTTCTTGTTGACTATTTTTTTTTCAATAAAAGACAAGGCTAGCGGGATCGAGTTGCAGGACAAAACCATTGAAGATGCAGTGCCCCAGGGCGCTTTTTGCGCGCAATGCCGCCAGCAAACGGGGGTCTGCCCTTCGTCGGAGCTCGGGGATGAAAAAGGGAGGGCGGGGCGCCCCACCCCCAACTACAGGCTGAAAAAAAAGGGCGCTACAGACAAGCTAGAATAGACAATAAAAGTGAGTGGCAGATGTCAAGCCACAAGAAAAGAAAGCTGGTGCAGCCAGGAACGCCAATTGCCGAGGCAACTGCGCAGCACACGATCAAGCTGTTCGAGGATCTGCTGCACAACGTAGAGCAGCTGTGCAAGCCGCCCGGAGGCCGCTTTGCAGAGCAGCAGGACGACGGCGCGGTGTGCCTTGAAGTCACGCGCACGGAAAGCGATGGTAAGATCACGCTGACGCTAGAGAGCACGCACACAAAGTGGCGCGGCCTGTCCGAAGCGAACACGGGCGCCCGGCGCCAGCTGGAGACCGAAATCAGCAGGCGAGAACAGGACGTGAAGGCTTTGCACGTCGACAGTGAGGCGCTGCGCCTCCGCATAGAAGACAGCGATTACGAGCAGGAGCACGACCTCAGCAGGCAGCTGTTCCAAGTACACAAGATGATAACAAGATGATAGGCCAGCACAAGCAGGAGTTACAGAGGTTACGCAGCCAGAGTGCGCTGGAAGTGGAGGCGGACGTGGAGCACGAGGACCGACGCCTGGAAATCACGCTCTCGACGTTGTCGAGGACTTGCAGGCAGAAGGCGGTTGTGTCGGCCGGGAACGCGCAACTGTACGTCTTTGGGGGGTACGGCGGGGGCGGGGGCGCGCCGGACGGCCACGACCGGCTTGCGGATACGCACTGCTACAACCCCAAGAACAACACCTGGACGCGCTGCGCCTCTCTCATGCAAGCGCGCTCGAGCATCGCCGGCGCAGCGCTCGAGGGGCGTTTGTACGCGATCGGGGGGGTGGGGCCCGCCAACACAAGGACGACGACAGCGGAGAGCCTGGACGTGCGCCGGCAAGCTAAGGGCTGGGAGGCTATTGCGCGCGTGCCGCACGAAACTGTCGGTTTCTCCGCGCTGCCCTGGGGCAGGAGCCTGTACGTACTGGGCGGATCTTGCCAGGGAAGATACGTCCCCGACGTCCTACGGTACGACGTGGTTTCCAACAGCTGGTCCAAGGCCAACAGCATGTCCCGACCCAGGGGCTACTTTGGCGGGGCCGTGCTGGACGGGCACGCGTACGTATTTGGTGGCATAGACAGCGACTACAAGGTCCTCGACCACGCAGAAAAGAGAGACCTGAAGAAGCACGGCTGTGGGTGGGTGGCGGTGGCTCCGCTGACGTTCGCTCGGTGGGGTTGCTCGTCGGCGGTGCTGCAAGGGAAGTTGTACGCCATCGGGGGGCTGGCTGCCGGAGGCCGCACTCTCAGGTCGGTCGAACGCTACGACCCAGCCCTGAACGCCTGGCACGAGGTTGCGCCAATGCGCGAGGCGCGCGAGGACTCGTGTGCGGCGGTTCTCAACGGGGAGTTGTACGTGCTGGGGGGTACCGACACCAACCAGGAGCCCTTGGCCAGCGTAGAGCGCTATAATGAGCAACAGAACGAGTGGCACGCCGTAGCCAGCATGCCGTTCAGTATCACCCTGGCCGGGTGCACCGTGGTCGAATGAACGCCGGCTGTGGCCCAGGCGCAGTTGCTGGTAATAAATCTTTTGTTGTTGTTGTTGGCTTTGCCTAACTCTTGGGCGTCGCACCAGGGCGGCGGCGGCGAAACGAAGCACTGCTCAACCGGAGAGCAGTGTAAGAAATATCCGAAATTGCAATCCAATCCGAGCATGGCCATCTTTACTTTTCTTGTTCATAGATGGTGCCAGTAGATGTGTGCAAAAAAGGGAATCCTGCCACCACAAAAATCAGGGCGAGGGTTTACGACCCCCCCCCCCCCACCCCCTCACAAACCCGGGCGGCGCGGCCACATGCACTTGCCCCTAACAGATGTTCATATCAGCAAGAGGCGGATGTTCGTTTATTCGACGCTCCCAACCAATTGAAATTCCGGCTTGGTTCATTAAAAAAAAGTTTCCCTCCAATACTTTCTCGCCTGCACGTGGCTCACAGAACTGCCCAGGGGTCTCCGGCGGCCGAAACTACTTAACGTGACGCCCCTCTCTACCCCTTGGCTCCTTAACCCCCTACCTCACTCCTCCCCCTTTCCCCCCTACCTCACCCCTCACCCCTCCCCCTTTCCCCCTACCTCACCCCTCCCCCTTCCCCCCACCCCCCCCCCCCCGCGCCATCCGCGCCAGCGGCATATTAGGTAAAGAAAGGTAGTAGCATGTCTCAAGCATCGGCCGGCAAGCCGGTATGGGAATGTCCGCGTTGCCGCAAGGAGTTAGCGGGCGTATTAACTATTCGCTGCAAAGACAACGAGATGCTTCCGCTGCCGATTGCAATGGTAAAGGAAATCCCAGAAGGCTTGCTACAAAAGGATACTGAGATACAATGGCTCCGCTATTTACCAATACAGTCAGAATTCTGGCGGGCTGTCATTGCCTTTTGGTGCAAAGGAAATCTAAGCCTCATCAGGAAAAATCTCATCGAAGCCGGGCTAAGAAGCTACAAGCCTAAAGCCGGGGAAGAATCCCGCGTGCTGTTCTGTAAACCTTGCGACATACCCTTGCTGTGGGTATACAAATCAGGTTTAGTATGTAAGTTTAGCGCTCTGTGCGCGTACAGAGGATACCAAACAACAAGTTTTACACTCCAACATGGGGGTCGAGAATCTGTCCAAGAGATCGCTTCATGCGCGTGGTGTACGCGATGCCGCAGTTCAGTGTCAACTAGCCACTCAAGACCTGAGGAACTCGTAGAGAACGGTTACGCATGCCGCTGGACAGATACAGATTTATCACCCGGAGATAAATTTTATGTCATGTCAGTCCAACACAACCGGCCTACAACAGCGAGGGGAGACCGTTTTGTCAGTGCACTGCAGACAGAGCCTCTAGCAACGGTTAAAATTGCATTGGGCGATCTTCTTGCCTTGCGTGCTGAAGAAGAAGCATTTGCCTACAAACATACTGAAACTATCAAATCTCTAGACCCATAAAAACTCCAAGACATCGGCCAGCCCTCAACCCGCGCCAGCGGGCTGTAGCCAACAGGCTTTTGTATCATACACGACGAGAACATGGAACTGAAAAAGCTTTTAAATTAAAATTTTTTTGCACCCTCTTCGCACGCAGGTCGCAGTTCCACCGCAAAACTCGGAAAAGCACTGTCTTTTCGGCCGTATCACGCTCCAGCCACTTTTCACGGGGAAAGGACGATCACTAATTTTTTGGGGTTGCACCAAGAACAAGGTTGGCATGTCCCCCCGGTTCTTTGAGCCCCCCCCGGGCTCAGGGGGCTCAAGCAAGAAAAAAAGTATTAAAAAAAGGGGGGGGCGCCCCCCCCCCCCCCCCCCGCAGAGGAACCAGCGAGAAGAGAGGGAGCGGGGAGACAAAAGGGAGCAGGGGAAAGAACGGGGAGCGGGGAGATTCTTTTTTTGTAGATTCTCGCGCTAGCCGGGGGCTGCGATCCAGGGATTTCTCAGGACGCCAGAGTCTTCGGCCGAAGCCAGGGAGGTTTTCAACGTGGAGTAGTGCAGCAGCACCAACGTAATTAGTTCCATCGTCGTCGGATGTTTGTAGTTGCGTAGACCGCAGGGGCACACCGGCCACGGGCATGCACATCCAATAGCTGTATTCGCCACTTTGCTTGCTCCGGGCCCGAAACGCACGCAGAACCGTGGGGACAATGCCCGTCGTCTCACGATGCAGGTATAATTGCATGCTCACCTCCAGGAACACGTTGTTGGTCTCTGGTGCCGTCTTAATGTCCTCGTTGATATCAGACGTGATTTCCTTGAATACCAGAGACTTTTTCCAGATGAAGACAGGGTTACGCTCTTCTTTTTCTATACCCCCGCCCTTGCTTAAAAACAAAGACCGAAATTTGGCATAGCAACATGTCGCAATCTCACAAGGTTTTTGGGCCCAGTCTTCTGGTACTGCCTGCAGCTCTACACAGTTTTCATCGACTTCGTTTGGCACGCTACCGCCCAGGTGTACTTGTTCAGTGAGCACCTTTGGAACCTTAAACTGTTCATACGTAAAAGATCGTTCCAGACACTGTAAACCTTGTCTGGCAATTTGTGCACTCTCATCGTCTTCAAAACAATCGTCACGGATTGGCGGCGGGTTTTGTCCAAACACTTCCAGCCCGGTCTGCCATAGGTGTGACGAGCGTCGTGAATATAAACCCGAACGCGAATCATCATTGGGCCTTTGCTTCAAGATATGACCCAGAGGGCAATGCTTCTTGTGAACACGCGACATTTCCTGCGAGGCTCTCTTACCAAGCGACATTTCCTGCGGGGCTCTCTTACCACGCGACATTTCCTGCGGGGCTCTCTTACCACGCGACATTTCCTGCGGGGCTCTCTTTTATAATCAGCATCTGCTTGCGCGGCCTGCAAGGAAAAACGAGGGGGGGGCCTGCCCCCGCGCCCCCCTCCCCCGCCCCCCCCGGCGGGGAGAGAGAAGAAATTGGGGGCACGGAGGGCACGGGGGGGCATGCCCCCCGAAGCAAACATGTCTGGCTGGGAGTCTTTTGCAAACATACTCTAAAGTGCACAAATTTCTTCCCCCTCTTCTTCCTCCATTCTTTCTATCCTCCTCTCTTCCTCCACTCCCCCCCCCCCTCTCCCGTCACTGCGCTCTTTTGGTTTTCTTGGTATATTAAAAAAAAACCCTGCCTCTAAAAAAAAAGCAACGAAAAAAAACTTGGTGTGTGGTTGTCATGGCGGTACCCTGCCAAGGCTGTGGCAAAAAGAGCAAGCGGCCCAGAAAGAATCCCTGAACAAACACATTGAAAGTCTGCGTTGCTTGGTAACAAATTACCGCCACGAAAAAAGCCCGTGGAGTGATAATGCTGACGTGGTGGAGGAGCTTGCCCGATGGTACGACACAGACAGGTATGACAACATGATCACCTCACGAATCTCCACCTTTCTAGAGTTCAAGTGGGCCAGAGATGGATTCGGCCTAGCCAGATCAGGCTTTACGTCGCCGCATATGACGAGAAAAATAATAATAGCGAGTTTTGTGGAGGCCCTGGTGGCTATTCTGAAGCGAATACGCAAGTACAGGCCTACGCTGATGCCGCTGTGGCACGAGGCTGTTCTCTCTGCGCAAGCGAAGCTGGCCTGATCTCGACGCCAAAGCTGCAAAATAAAGTGCACAAATCAGCCAAAATGTTAAGCAGAAGCTGGATAACAAAATACAGGGGCAGACAAGGCTCGATCTGGGCTTGTGTGTAAAAAAAGAAAAAAAACGTGCGCACCCAGCGAAGGCACAGATTCTTTCACATAGTGTCTGCTCAAGAACAGGTCGGACTCGCACCACGAGCTTTGAACAGGAGCCGTACGCAGGCATCTCTTGTGGGGGGTCAGAGCTGGCGGCAATTAGTTTGTTCTTTAATAAAAAGGCCAGCCGGCGGACGTTCATTTGCTTTCGGCGTCCGCCGGCTGATTCAAGGCACTTTAAAAGAACGCCGCATCGTCCACGACCGGTTCCGTGACCGCTTTGAGCCCAATTTCGTGTGGGCCGATCTCTCTCTCCCCCCCCCCTCCTTCCCCTCCCCCCCCCTCCTTCCCCTCCCACCTCTCCCTCCCTCCCGTTCTTGCAGCAGGTTCGCAGGGTGGAAGGGGGGGGGGGGCGCTCCCCTCTTTTGGGCTTGTGTGTGTAAAAAAAACGTGCGCACCCAGCGAAGGCACAGATTCTTCTCATAATGTCTGCTCGAGAACAGGTCTTGCCGTCCCGCCCACTGGATCTAGTGATGTGCACGTCGTTGCTAAGACTGATTTTTACTTATCTTTTGGGCACACCCCGGCCGGCAATCAAGGTGGAGGCCCGCGCGCGGTGTTATAGACAGGCTTCCCAGTTATCGCGTGTCTGCCACACCTTCCGCGCAGCTCAGATCGGGCTCGTGCCGCCCGCGTCCAGCCAAGATCGTGTGCGCACAATGGCCTTTTTTACGCTGCTTGGCGGGCGCGACTGGTGTCAGTGGGAGCTGGTCAGGCGCAGCGTGAGGCCAGGTCCGACCCCCCGTCAGATGCTACAAGAGTTAAGGCCGACGAGTTGGTTTAAGCCAGCAGATTTACGAAACCTGGGCGGTGCGTCTGAGAACGTGCTAGTCCGGGCAGGCGCAGCCTGCGACCTACTGGTTAGGTGGCGGGTGGATCTCCCCGAGCTACAGAGACTCTTGCTGCTAGTGCGCAGCGAGCAGGTTGCACAGAGCGCCAAGGAGGCGGGGCGGCAGCAGCGGCGCTGGCTAAGGCGCTTGCGTGTACAGGTTCCTGACTCGCTGCTTCGAGCGGCTAAGCGCAAGCGCCGGCCGGAGGCCCAACACGAACTAGCCCAGCGTTACGCCTCAGGCACCAGAGGTTTTGTCCAGGATCAGCACCAGGCAGTATCTTGGTACAGGCAGGCAGCCCTGCAAGGCCACGCCGATTCACAGTTTCGTCTGGCTGGTTGCCGCCAGACAGAATCAAGCTTAGCTTTGAGTCCCAGCGAGTCCTCCGAATGGTACGCGAGGGCGGCTTGCTCCGGCCACGCCGGGGCAAGCCTCGTCCTGGCACAGGGCCACGATCAAGGGCTTGGCGTGCCGGAGGACCAGAGTCTGGCACAGGATTGGTACCTGCGGGCGGCTGGGTATGGCAGCCTCGAGGCAATGTTTGAATTAGGCAGACGCTCTGCGGCCGGGCGGGGTACACCCCAGTGTGAACATGATGCCTTTTGCTGGTACAGACAAGCTGCGGAAAATGGCCTGTCCACAGCACAGCACGAGCTCGGACGCCGGTACGCAGCGGGGCTCGGCGTTATGAGAGATGACCGCCAAGCCACGCTGTGGTACAGACAAGCAGCGCAGGCCGCTTGCGCGTGAATTCTAATTAAACAACCATGAAAATGATGAACAAGGGGAGAGAGTCGGCCGTAGTGAAGTTCTGCTGCTTCAAGACACTTTAAAAGAACGCTCCTTCAAAAAAAAAGCAGGCCCAACCCCGCCAGAAAGCTAGTCGGATAGTAGGGAGGGGAGGGGGCGACCCCGCGCCCCCCCCCCCCTCCCTCTCCTCCCTTCCCTTCCTCCCCCCCCCCTTTCCCTCTCCTCCCTTCCCTTCCTCCCCCCCCCTTTCCCTCTCCTACCTTCCCTTCCTCCCTCCCCTCTCCCTCTCCCCTCTCCCCTTCCTCTTTTGTCCCCTCTCTCTCTCCTCTCTTAATCGAGGGGACCAAAAAGAAAAGAACGCTAGCGCTCCTTCCAAAAAAAAGCAGGCCCAAAACTCAAGGACCACCCCCCAGGCAGTGACCATGGCAGCCGCCATGCCGTCCTCCTCTGCCCCCTCTGGGGTGCCCGCTGCCTCCTCTGGCCCCTCGTCTAGGATTGGCCTGTTGCAAACAGAACTCCACGCCATCCTCACGCAAGCGTCGGCCCGCGTCTTCCGAGACCGCTTCGAGCCAAATTTCACTCTCATGTCTGGCGGCCGCCTGCACATCCTGCCCTCCGAGCGCGCTAGGCTCAACACCTTGCTGCGCGTCCTCGCCTGCCTGGCTTGCCCCGGCCTCCCTCTCGTCGAAGTCTTGCACATGCCGTTCTGTAAGCTCGTCATCGATCTCGACTCCAAGCAGACCCCACAGCTCTCGCCCGCACGGTTCGGCGAATTCATGCGCGCCTTCCTGGCCGTGCTGGCCTCCCTGGTCATCTCGCGCCTCGTCGCGAGCGGCTGGGACCCCGCGGCCGCGCGGGCTGCCTGTACCTGCCACGTCCTGCAGTCTCACGGCCCTGCGTCCAAGTTCCAAGTCGAACACCTAGAAGACGGCTCGCGCTCGCGCAAACTCGTCCAATTCGTCAAGCTGTCCTTCCACCTAGTCTTGAGCGGGCTGGCTCTCCACTGGGCAGACGCCGGCCTCTTGGTCCAGACCGCCGCCCGCACCTTCCCGCTACACTTCTCGGATTACCCAGACCTGCCCCTCGAGTCCGTCGTAGACCTCTCCATCTACAAACAAAAAGCAGGCTGTCGCTACGTGTTTTGCGACAAAGCAGAACGACGCCCCTGCGAGGGCTGCTTCCAGCAGGACGACCGCCCTCCGCCCCCACTGTGCACCTTCAACAAAAACTGCCACACGCACGTCTCCGCCCGCCGACCCATCCTCCCTCTCGGCGTCTTCAGCCCGCTACCCAGCCCGCTAGCGCGGGCTGAAAAGGAAGAGCAGGGGCCGAACTGCACCTGCGACGGGGTGGGCGGGGGGGCGGGGGGTCCTGCTTGTCTAGTCCGACGTTTCGGCTTTACCCCAGCCATTAGCCTCAGCGAGGCCCAACTCGACGAGTTTACTGCTTCCGCCAGCGTTGGCGACTGCGAGGGTGCCCCGAGCGCCCCGGCCCGGCAAGAGCAGGATGCGTCCACGCGTTTCAAGCGCCCCCCGCCCGCTGCTGCTCCTGCCCGGCAGCAAGGTCGCGCCTGTGCACCTCGGGCGGGGGGCCGTCGACGCGCTGCGTCGTCGCTACCCCCGCCCGAGGGCTCTGTTGCGGCTCCCGAGCGCGCCGAGAGCGCAGCAGCAGAGTCCGAGCAACCTGCTGGCTACATCCGGGCCTACACGGCGCCGGGCACCGCGCAGTGCCCCTTCAAGAGCGCTCGGGCCAACCAGCCACAAGCGCATGGTCGCAACCGCCTCCTCGTCATGCTGGGGCAGCACGTGCTAACCATTCGTTGCTTCAACGGGGAATGTACCAGCTGCTCGGGCGGTTATATCTGCTTTCTGCTCTCCTTGTGTGCCAGGAACAAACTCTGTCTCCGTCAGCGCACGCAAGTCGTGCTCCAGCCCGACCCGGTGCCCGATCCCGACGAAGCAGCCACCGTCCTTGTTCCCTCTGACGCTACCCCCGAGCACGTCTCAGAGCAAAAACAGCCGGAAGAACAACTGAGCGACGAAGGCGACAATTCGCCTTCCGATACAGAAGAACAGAATGCCCGAGAAGAATTGGTGGAAACGTACTTGCAAAATCGAGGTAAGCACCAGAAATGAAATTGTTTTTTTATCTTCTGTATCGGAAGGCCTGTTTTTCATTAAGATATCATGTTTATGTACGTGTGCTGATTAGCGGCTCCAGGTCCCGCCCATGAAAGCAAGCACAGCGACAGCGAAGCCGATTCCGCTGAGGTCATCCTCCCTTTCCTGAATTAAGACTGAGACAGATATATTACAGTTTGAATTGTGTGTGGGGGGGAGTAGAATTATGGGACATGCCATTAACTCTAATTGTAAGGAGGGGGAGCTCCCCGCCGCCACCGGGGGCCCGTAACTAAGTGATACAGTGGGGAGTGTGTATACATTATTAGCGGTGTGCAAGCCCTCCTTGTGCAAGATAGATGGCCGGCCCCGCCGCCACCGGAGGCCCGTAACTAAGGGATACAGTGGGGAGTGTGTATACATTATTAGCGGTGTGCAAGCCCTCTTTGTGCAAGATAGATGGCCGGCCCCGCCGCCACCGGCGGCCCGACTCTCCTTCCCTTCCATCCTTTGTTCTGCATGATAGAACCCCCCCCCCCCCCCTTTCTTGGCGACGGGGGTTGGGGAGTGGATGAACCCCTTACGTGAGCGACTCCCCCTATGCTGACGATGTTTGTGTGTATGCGGCAAGGAGGAAGAGGCCCTGGCCGAACAGTGCGCATTGGTGACTCCGCATTGGCGTGACTGGGTACAGCCCCTGTGCAGGAGGATCACCGCTGTGATTGGAGCTTTAAACTGCCAGCTAGCCCAGCCAGTGTCGGCCGTAGTAGAGAGCACAGAGCAACTATCGGACCCTAATAACTTAGCTTTGGCTCCAGTGAACCGATTCAAGGGGGTCCTCAGCGCGAGCTCACAGTGCATTTACTCGTATAGGGCACAGGTGATCACCCGGCACGAACAGGAGGCTGATATTGAGGTTTGCATTGACGATGATGGAGAAGAAATTGTCTTGTGAGGTAGCTGCTCCGTCTGCGATGGCGCGCGGCCTCCCGCGGAGGAGGAGGAGCAAGAGGAGGAGCCTCCCGAACGCATGGTGGGCAAACTTCAGCCACGGAAAGGAAAGCAAGGGAGCAAAACAAAGCAGGCGGTGCCTGGGGAGGAGAAGCTGCGGAAGGGAGACGAACAGCTGCTGTGCCAGATCGTGACTAACCTCAGGACTCGGCGGCTGTACGAAGTGCTGCCGAGTGTCCAGAGTCGCGGGTCTCTAGCGGTGGACGAAGGCATTAGCTCTGCGCGCGGCGAACCCGTCTGGACGACCAAGGGCCTTTGCGATTGTAAGTGCGGCTCGCAGTGCAAACTAGAGGTTACGAAAGGAGACTTTTGGTGGAGCTGCAACGACTGCGCCACTCGGAGACGGCTGGACCAGCGGGTCAACCGGCATGGTTCGATGCGCGACGCATACGGTAGTATCGATGTGTGGAACGCGCTGCACGAGCCGGGGTCTCAACACGTGGCGAACGAGTGTATAACGAGAGAAGACGTAAACACCGAGTGGGCCGCGCCGTTTGGGATTACCAGGGTGCACGACCTGCTACTGTTTCTCGAGCCTTGTGGGGCGGGCAAGACGTATCAGCTGCAAAAAGCGCTCGATGCTCTGCTTCACGGAACACAGCCGGAGGGCTGGACGGACCAGATGATAGAGGCCTTGCGGGATTGGTTGCGCGAGACGCAGCAGCGGCAGGGCCCGGGGGTGGAGATTCGAATCGGCGCAATAGCAAGCCGCCTGACATATTGCCAAGCCTTAGCCAACAGGTTTCGGGAATTCTGGTTTGTGCTGAAGCCCCAGCCGGGGACCGAGAGCCAACCGCTGCATCTGGACCTATGAATCGATCTGGAACATTGCAGACCCTAGACGGCGCGTGCACCCGGAGGGGACAGTGCACTACCAAATCCTCATACTTGATGAGGTGGAGAGCCTGTTGCACCAAGCCGCACAGGGCCTGAACGCGCCTAAAGAAAGCGCTAATTTGGAGACGTTCGAGATGCTCGTGGCCTCTGCGGACGTGATCATTGCGTTGGATGCATTTCTGTCGGTTCGCACGGTAGAGGTGCTGCTGGCCATGAAGCATGGTCCGGCCTTTGATAGCACGCCGACTCTGCGGGCGCTGTGCCGCGCCCGCACGAGTTTGCGCTGCAACAACTTCCGGAAGTAAAGCAACCGCAGGTACTACGAACACCCGTCTCGACAGAGTATGCTGCAAAAAATCAAGCTCGAGCTTCTTCGGGGACGCCGCCTGCACGGTCGCGGCTGGGGATCGTGCGCAGGCCAAGAAGGCGGCGCGGGATATTAGTGCGATGTTTGCCAACCTAAAAATGCGTTGTTATTTTGGCTTTAAAAAGGGGGCGGTGCAGGAGGCGGCTTTGGGCGAAGGCTACATGGCGGACTTTGGCAGTGATCTGTTCGACACGTGGTCCAGACTCAGCTTCGTGTGCTGGACGTCGACGCTCTTGTTCGGCGTGGACTTTAGTGAGCCCCCTGGCGTAGCCCCGCACTTCTTTTCCATCTTTATTTTCTGCGACAACAACCTGGTGCTCATGCGTGACTTTGCGCAGATGAGCTGCCGCGTCCGGAACGTGAGCGAATTTCATGTGTATATCAGGTCGCACTTCGTGCCCACGAACGCTCCGTTGACGCAAAAGGACGTGGAGAACACGTTTATGCATCTTGCGCTCGCGCAGCGCGAGCGGCCAGAGCGCCTGTCGCAGGCCGGGAATGAGCATTTCCTAAAGTTCAGGATCCACCTGACTCCCGACGGGCAGCGTTCGTTTGTGCGAGACTTGTACTTCCGCATGTGTGTGTTCGCAGAGCTCGAGAAGAACCTGTTGTTGTACCGAGCCAAAGATTTCCTGCGATACTTCATGTGGCGAATGGGCTGCGACGAGGTGCTCGGTGACGATCTTAGCAATCAGCCACTCCCGCCCAAGGAGGAATGGCACCAATACAAGGGTGGCCTGACACCCGCGGCACACGAAGAGGAAGTGGCCAACGAGGAGGCGCGCCTGGTGAAGGAACGGCGGGAGGCGGGCTTGGCCGTCGCGTTGTTGGAGCAGGAAGCCGCGCATGACCGACGCCCAGCTTCGGACGGAGATCGAGCTTGTGCAGCGCGCAGTGGCCTTCGGGCAGGCCTTGCTGGCCTGCCCGGCGGAAGAGGACAAGAAGGAGGAGGAAGAGGAGGATGAAGGTGCAGAGGACGACGAGGATGTCCCAATACGGGCACGGGAGCACTCACCGTGGCAAGCAGCACTAAGCGCAACGATTTGACACGACAGGAGTACTTGACTCTGCTTCTGCAGCACCCAGGCTCAAGGGAAAGTCTGAATTACGCCACGGCGCGGAAAGTCAAGTCCAAGAGCTCCCTTCTCGAATTGCTTGCTACTTGGTGCCGATTCAGCGGGAAAGACTCCGCCCAGCAGGAAGAATGGGCGACGAGTGACTGGGCGAGGCACGAGTATGCTCGCCCGCTGACAAAGGAAAGGGCGCGGTCGCACGGAGACCGCGTTATCTTCCTAGAGACGCTGGCCAAGCTGCTGCTGGCAGAGTCGCAGCTGCCCCCCGCCGTCCAAGGCCCTACCCAAAGGCCAGTCGACCGCCTCCTTCTGGGGGAACCGATATACCTAGGCAAGGTCGGAAAAAACCAAGTGGAGATCGAGCTGCTGCTGAGGAATGGTCACGTGCTTTTCTCGCAAAAGGGCTTCCACCTGCGGCCGGCGCGCCTGAACAGTTTGGCGCGGAACCTTCCGACGGCGCCGCAGCGTGCCGGCGCCCCCCCCTCGTCTCCTGTGAGGGCCGGGCTCGGGGGCAAGGAGTGCCAAAACCTCTTGAGGGACTTTTTTGGGCAGGCCTTGCACTGCAGCTTCGGGCTAGTCAGAGGCCCGACAGGAAGACCCCTGCGCGAAGTCTGCCAAGAAAGTGGGAAACATCATAGCTACTGGAAAGTAGGTCTGTTCGAGGCCGGGCCCTCGCTGCAGGGTAAACCCCGCGGGCGCAAGCGCCAGAGACAAAAGCGAGCTGCAGATAGAGAAGCCAAAAGCGATAGGCCTGCTGCAGATAATAAAGCAGAAAACGTTCAGCCTTCGAAGCTGAACGTATTCTGTTTTGTCAACGAATTGGCGGACCCGGATTTCTGCCGGCCCTGGCCCGCCGAGACAACAGCAGGACCCCCGGTGGAACTCCACGAGCCCGCTACAGTAGCCGCGGGCTGGGCTTCGATGCAAAACAACAAGAGACGTAAGCTTTAAGATATACATGACAAGCCACAAGGCAACAAAAGACGTAGGATATAGAAGGCACACGCTGTTAGCCCCAGTCGGCGCTGGGGGGAGCTGCCCGCTGGCGCCGGCTGGGACTTGCAAAAAATAAATGTGTGTTGTTTAAATCCTAGCCCCTCCCCCGTTTTTGTTTCATTAAAAATCCATATTGTTGTCTTTGGTATTGCAAAAAGATGTTGAGGAAAGCCAGGGGTTGCAAAAGGGGCGGGGTGTGGCAAAGGGGGGAAGGGGGGGGCGCCCCCCCCCCCCCGTCTCTTGTTTGTTTTTCTACCCTCCTGCTTTTACCCGTCGAGAGAAAAAAGAAAATACGCACACACACATGAGCCTGCAACAACAAAGCACAACAGGAAGCCTCCTCCCCGGCGCGCCATCCTCTCTCTTAGCAGCAAGTGTTCCGGGGCAGACCCTGCAGGAGGAAGCCGAGCGAACCCTGCAAGAGCAACCAGACCAGGCAGAAAGAGAAGGGGACCAAGAAGGAGACGACTCCGACTTGGAAGACGAAGACATAGACATTATAGGCCTAGACGAGCGCCAGGTCTGGCCTGGATCAATCGACGCAAGCTTTTCTCGTGAAAGCTCCTTGGCGCAAGTTTGGAGACGGATCGAAAAGTTTTTATTTCCTGTTCTTTTTTGTTAAAAATTAAAAAAGGCTTGACAAGACTTGAAACTCGACATACTAGGGCACGAGCGTGCCGTGGCTGTGGGAGCGGACCGGGCCTAGCCAGGGCGGCTGCCCCCCGGAAAACCCCGCATTCTGCGGAGGTTTTGTCTGTAGTGGCCGCGCGGGCAGCCTGTACCTGCCACGTCCTGCAGTCGCACGGCCTGAAAGGAAAAAGAGGGGGGGGGGGGGGGGCCTGCCCCCCCCCCCCCCCCCCCCCCGGGCGGAGAGAGAGAAAAAATGGGGGGGGGCCACAAAGGGGGGGGGGGGGGCATGCTTCCCCCCCCCCCCTCGCCTCCCGTTGTTGCAGCGAATCCATGGGAGGTGCCCCCCCACCTCTCCCAAAGTCTTCCTATATATACAGCTTGGGCGTGTGCTAAGAAGAAGCAGACAGTCAGCGTCAATTTCGCTCGCAGCCCATTTCGCTCATGCTGGTCTTGTTTGCCACCGTAGTGGCAATTTGGGTGCCACTCCTTTTTTTGCTCTGGCCCAGCTCGCTTGTGCGAGCTGGAGGGGGAGACAAGGTGTGACGGAGGGGGGCGCGGGGGGGGCCTGGCCCCCCCGGCAGGAGCTCCGACGCCGAGAGCAGGCCGGTTGGCTGCACAGAGGCAAGCCAGGGTCGAGGAGCTGGCGCGGCGGAAGGAGGCGTTGGACTCGCGGGAGAAATTCCTCGAACAAAAGCAGACTGTACTCCTGGCACAACAAGCGGCGGAACGGGATAGGCTGCAGGCATAACAGGGCCGCAGTGAGAGCCTGCAGGCTTGGCAGCAGAGCCAGGCCGCATCCGCGGCCTGAAAGGAAACAGGGGGGCGGGGCACGGGGGCCTGCCCCCTCCCCCCCGGCAGGAGTATGGGCGGCGGTGGGGGTGGTGATGGTGGCTGTGCCATCGATACAGGGCACATCAAGATCTTTGTGCAACCCAAGGGGAGAGAAGAAATTGGGGGGGGGGGGGGGGCACGGGGGGCATGCCCCCCGAATCGAGAAAACTATTTGCTTGCACTGCAAAGCCTGCAGCACTGTCCGAGCTGCGAGTGCCTAGCGCAGTACATGGGGTTGTAATCTGGCGCCGGCTGGGACTTGCAAAAAAGAAATGTGTGTGTGTGTGTGTCTTCAAAGCCTACGCTGGGATGGCAAAGGGGGGTGGGGGGGGGGGGGTTTCCTGTCGGTGTGTTGTTGAGGAAAGCCAGGGGTTGCAAAAGGGGCGGGGTGTGGCAAAGGGGGGAAGGGGGGGGGCGCCCCCCCCCCCCCGTCTCTTGTTTCTTTTTCTACCCTCCTGCGTTTACCCGTCGAGAGAAAAAAGAAAACACACACACACACATGAGCCTGCAACAACAAAGCACAACAGGAAGCAACCAGACCAGGCAGAAAGGGAAGGGGACTAAGAAGGAGACGACTCCGACTTGGAAGACGAAGACATGGACCCTGGGGGGCCTAGACGTGCGCCAGGGTCTGGCCTGGATCAATCGACGCAAGCCTTTCTTGTGAAAGCTCCTTGGCGCAAGTTGGGCGGATCAAATCGGGGACGGATCGAAAAGTTTTTATTTCCTGTTCTTTTTTGTTTTTAATTAGAAAAGGCTTGACAAGACTTGAAACTCGGCACTGGCGGTCTGGGCTGGGCCCGGGGCCCAGCCCAGCCCGTATGCGCGCTCTTTTGTGCGCCCTAGTCTCTGGCCGAGGGGCTGGAAGAGGAGCGGGAGTTAGGTTGTGCCTCGTGTGGTTGTGACAGGCGAGTAGGGTGGGCGGCAGGCGGCGCGCCCGCGCGTTGTCTAGCTGCAGCGCTAGCACGTCGCGGGCGAGGCGCAGGGCCTCGCCAAGCAGGTTCCGCCCTGGCCAAGCCTCCCTTTGTCGGGCCAGCGGGTCATGTCGACTTAGCCCCATCGACCACACCCTAGTATCCAGCGGGTTGGCTTCGGCTAGGCAGCGCGGGGCCGTGGCTAGCGAAAGTGAGAGCAGCGCTGGATTCTGACTAAACTTGAGCAGGTTGGCCTGGTACACAAGGTCCTTGCGCCTTATGCTCCAGATCGCTTCGTCTACGCCAACAACTTCAGCCGCCAGTTGTCGCTGGACGTGCGGCGGCGAGGCGCCAAGTATAGCCCGCTGCGAGTGCAGATCTCCAAACAATAGCGCTTTGCGGTACCCCAGATACTGTTCTACACAGTTATAGCTAATCAAACGCCCCTCTATGTTCTCCGTAAAGTTCGCGGGGTACCACGCCGACGCCCAGCTATGTCGGCTGGCAAAGAAATAAAAGCCGACATCGTCACGGCTGGGCCCCCGCCTGCTCGTTTTGCGAAGCCTTCGGAAAACAGGCGAGGGCCGCTTGCCCCCTGTAGTCATGTGCTCCTAGCCTTCTTCGGCAGCTTTCTGTCTTCTCTTGCTTTTAGCAAGAGAAGCAGGTGTGTGTATGGGGCTCATTCCCCTTCTCTCCCTTCCCCTCCTCTTTCTTTCCTCCCCTTCCCGTTCTCTCTCCCTCTCTCTCTCTCTCTCTCTCTCTCCCGCAGGCCACAATTCGCAGTATTCATTTTGTTTTCAAATACGGGCACGACAACTGGCTCAATACTAAGCCAGTTGTCGCGATTACAATTTCTGGCTAGAGGATCTTTTGTATTTGTGTGCGCGCGTGCGTTTAAAAGACAGCAAGCCCGCCTTTGGACGCACTCGCGCACAGAACCAGAGCGCAAGAGAGGCTTTGCCGTGGAGGGTGTGTGGCGGGGACGAAGGGGGGGGGGGGGCGCCCCCGCCCCCCTCCCTCCCTTCCACCATCTTGGAGGAGAGCCGTCCAGGCCGAATATATCGTAACAGCCGTAGCGCTCGAAATGGAAACGTGTAAGCAGGAACATGACAATGGGTTACGCTGGAAGCAGAGAGCGCGCACTATTGGTTCGCCACTTGGCATCGTCGTGCGTGGTGTCCAGCGGCTCTGGGATGTCACGCTGCGAACCCTCATCTGGGTCGTAGCGATCGCGGCCCTAGCGGTGATTGGCAACGGCGCAATTCGCTACCCGGCCCCGCTGGACCAAGAGCAGCGTTGGCTGAAGCAAGCGACCTGTGCCGGTCTCACCGCCATCATTGTCTGCCTGGGAGCCTTGTACGTGAAGCTTCGACAGCTCGTGGATGCGATCTACGAATCCCAGCGCCAGGACACCACCGCGACCAACCTGGACCCCAGCGCCTTTGTGGCTCTAAATTGACCAGAAGGGGCCAGGCTGTGGCCTAGCGGAAATGAAAACTCATGGCCGCACCCCTAATTTTTTCAAGACTGCAGATTTCCGACTTGCTTTTTCTGTGGTTCAAAACTTATAAGCCAAAATACTTAGTACGCACAGAGGGGCCAAAGAAAGTGCAAATGAACGGTGCAGGGGCAGAGGTGGAGAGAGGGAGGAAGGGGGAGAGAGGGAGGAAGGGGACAAAAAATCAAGCAAGTAATTTATTTAATAAAAGTCCTGCGCTGCTACCCTAAGTAAACAAAAGACCCCGACGAGAATGCCATTGGCTTTGTTTGGTCTGTGCACGCTGCTGCCCTTCTCGGCGGCCCTGGCACCCGTCGTGCCGACTCCGTACTGGTTGCAGTGGCACGGCAAGGGTGCCATTACTTGTGCAGACCTGGATGCTTTTCTGGCGTGCGGCAACGGGCTGTCGACTGAGACTGTTTCATACTCGGGGCCTACCGCTCGCTGTGAGCGCACGTACGCGTTGGCGGCTGCCGTCAGCGCCTCCGCCTCGGTAGTCGCTAGAACCGCGCTGAATGCCAGCAGCTGCCCACTCAAGGCCTACGACAACACATTCGGGCGTGTTGTCAACGGCATCAGCGAGAATCTGGTGTGCAATACGGGTTTGGGCACTGGAGTATTGCCGGACGGACACTTCATCCACATTGAGCAGGCCATTCGTGCGTCGCAGCACCAGTTCGCCGGGCCCTACCGCGTGGGTGGCGCCGCTCAAGACTATCTTTCCGGCGCAGTGCGCAGATGGCTGGGCGGTGAGCCCTTCCACTGGCATGTGTGTGCCGTCGGGCTCAACCACACAGGCCCCGGCCGGCACGACCTCGCCGCCCGCGCCCACCGCGGGCGGTGGTTTTATCAACTGCGTGGCTGGACGCTCGAACCTGAGCGCGGTGGCCTCGTGCTACAGAAACTACTACGCACCGGCGTCGTTCTACGCGACCCCCCAATTCCCCAGTGCACAGGAGGTGCTCGACCTCCGGGCCGCTGTGCGCGGCCTGCTGGACAATGAAGGCAACTGCAACGGCGTGCAGCTAGGCGCTGCTATCAACGCGTCCATGTATGTTTTCCCGTTTACCGACAGCACCTACGGCTTGCAATATTGTCTGCTGATGGATACCAGCGATGCCAACGGAGATGGTGTCTTTGACAAAGGCTTTGGCTTCATTGCAGTGGCCAACCGCAGGGTAGACATCCATCGTTATTTAGTCCACAGCGCGCCGCACCCGCTGATGGACGCCGAAACCGAGGTTGAAGCTATGACGTTGCTGGCCGCAACCGGGAGCCACGTTGGCGTGGTGGGCGGCATGTGTCGAGACGCAACCGCGCAGGTCAGCGCTTGCCAGATCGACTACAACTCCATGGACGGCGCCCATGAAATCGCAACCGCCTTCCACGCTGTGCTCCTGGAAGTCCATCAGTGGTACGTAGACCACAGCGTGGCTTAAAAGTCATTTTCTTTGTTTCTTTATTGGTACAGAAGCTATTTAAAAATAATAAAAAGAATCATTCCGAGAGATGTCAACACTAGGCAGGGTCTACCCCTACTTTTAAACCTGAGCGGAGAAGGGGCGGAGGTGGAAGGGAGCCACGGTCCGACGGGGGCGCGACACACACACTACACAGTAGTCTGCTCCTTGTACCACCTCCAGATTTCCAAGAGCAAGATGTACATGGCGGCCTTGACATTGTATGTTAGAAACATGCTCGGAGCGGGCCCTTCCGTGCCTCTCTACTACGAACCGGATCTACATGACTGGACCTTTGGACAGGTAAGGAAGCTACCGGACACGTGGTTTAAACAAGAGGTTGTTGCTGTTGAACTGAAAACAATCGCATGGGAAATCCAGTCCTTCGACTCGCTCACAGCATACCGTAATGCATGCACTTTTTATGATTTTTCTCGAGTGGTACGGGAGGAAAGAAGCTGTAGTATCATGTTTATGCAAAAACTACCGTTTCACCGAGAAAAGGTATATGCCACGCCTTCGATCAAGACTGATTTCTTATCAGGCTTGTGCCAAGGTGCTGGTCCGTTTTTGTTTAGCAGTTCGCCTTGGGGTCGTACATTCCCCATCGTCAGGGTCGCTATTCTACCCGAGCATATGCTCGAAAAGCTTAGTCAAGCCCTAGACTTCATGGTGGCACCGGGCAGGCATAAAGCGCCGAGCGTTAGCGATTCAAAACTCCTGAAACAATTGATTCAGCTTGACAAGGTGCTGAGCGATTATTTGCCTGAGAGAAAGCTTGTCTTCCGTAGCGAGCCAAATATCCCCAGTTGGATTACGCTGTTCAGAGCGTGGCTAGAAAGCGAAGACTGTCCGCTCCCAGACGCTTGGTTAGATGTCATGAAGCGCAGCAAAAGTCACGAAGAGTGGTGCTACGAACTGGGGCCGAAAGCCGTGCGCTGCGTCATGGCGGTCCTCCGCGACAATTTGGGCGTCAGCCCGGACGTGCTGGCTATTAACAGAAACCTCAATCGAATCATCAGCGACTTGCCGACAGCCAAAGACAGCGCTCGGGTGGGGGTGCTTGCCAACGAAATAGCTCAGCGGGTTGGCGGAGAGAAATCCCTGCTGGACAGCTTCTTTCATAAAAGTAAATGCCGCAACTGCGGCTGACATTAAGATTTTTGGGGGGGGGCACGGGGGCGGGCGAGGGAAATTGATGCTTTCTTTTTTGCTCCGACGTCTGTGCTATCGCCGGCTCTATATCATTACATACACAAATATATTTTTTAATAAATTTGAGAAAGAAGAAAAAAGTCGATTTCCGTCCAAGCGTAAACGGACCAGCAAGGAATGTCAGCCCAACGCAACCGCGCAGGCGGCCCCGCTTAGAAACGTAGGCAAATCAGTCACCAAAGTCCAGGCATTACGGCGCTCGTCGTAGCGCTCGACAGAAGCGAGCGCTTCCCCTTCGCGATCGGAGCCCCCAATCGCGTACAATTCGTTGTTGAGCACGGCCGCGGCCGAGCCCTCGCGCCCTGAAGCAGCGGCGCGACTTCCTCCCAGACGTTCAGGGCCGGGTCATAGCGCTCGACGGAAGCTAGCACCTGATCCAGCCCGTTCACGCCGCTAATGGCGTAAAGTTTGTTGTTGAGCACGGCCGCCGAGCAGCCCCACCTCGCGACCCTCAAGCGCGCCACCTCAGACCACGGCCCGCCTGGGCTGCACCGTTCCGCGCAGGCCAGGGCTTCGTTCCTGTTGCTCTTGCCACCAAAGACGTACAACCTCCCGTCCAGCACCCCGCCGCCGGCAAACTGTCGGGCCCTGGACATAGACGGAGACTCGGACCAGACCTCGGTAGTCGTATCAAAGACCGCGACGCGTGCCAGATTCTGGGTATCGCCCGACCCGCCGAGCAGAAAGATGCGAGTGCCGACTGTCAACGCCAGGGCGCCCACACAAGCCTGCGCCAGAGGCGGCAGTCGCTCCCACCTCGCGCTGGGTTGAGAGAGGTCTAGGCGCTCGACGTCTTTCAAGCTGCGCCCGCCGTCGACCCCTCCAAAGGCGTACAGACATTTGCCTACGGCCGTGCCGGCAAAATGTGTGCGGGGGCTGCGAAGCTCGTCGCGCCGTGTCCAGCGGTTTTGCTTGGCGTCGTAGCAGAAAGTGTGACCAAGGCAGTGCAGGTAGTAGCCCGTACCGGGCACACTGCAGCCGCCGAACACGTACAGACAAACAGAGCGGGCCGGGTCTCGCGTCTTTTCCCTCGAGCTAGACCAAGAGCGCACAACGGAGAGCTCTACAAAAAAATTTTCGCGTTCTACGCCGGCCTCTATTTCCAGCGTCTCCCGCGAAAATTGTTCTTGCAGCTCCGCCTTGTGCTTGCCGATCATTTGGCGGACGCAGTAGAGTTCGTCGCTGAGCTCTTTTTGCTCTGCATTGGAGCTCTGTTCCATGCGCAGGCACAGCGCCGCGCTCTCGGCCTCCAGGGCTTCCAGGTCTTGCCTGCGCTTGGCATTTGTAGCAGTCAGCTGCTGCTGGGCCTCCGAAATTGCGCGGGGCATTTCTTGCCACTTGGTGCGCGTGCCCGCCAGCCTGAGCGCCAGGCCGTCGACCGAAGTCCTTCGTTCCAGGAGGAACGTAGTTGATTCCTCGGCCAAACCGTCCCCAAAGCGGCCGTCCTGAACCGATTGTAGCTTCGACACCGTGTCCAACAGGGTCTGGTACAGCTCTACGGCGGGCTTGTTTACAACAACTGCTGGCTCAGCGAGCGCCGTATTGTCCTCGCCAAGGTCGAGCCCGCGACATTGGTTGGCCCATGCTAAGGTTTGAGCGAGCCTTCTTTTCTTTCTGGTCTGCATTGAACAAGGTTCAGCAGCGGCGGGACAAGTAGCGAACGATAGAGAGGAGAAATAGGGGGGTAGGGCTTGTGCGCTCTTTTTCTTTTTCTCTGTTTCTCCCCTGTTTTTGCACCGGCTGGCCCCCCCCCCCCCGTCCTCTCCATTCCCTTACAGCTTCGCGTTTCTGTCCGGCCCCCCCCCTCCCCCCTTTTTTTTGGTGTTGTCGTTTGTGGGGGTCCGCGGACGTTCTGGGGGGGGGGGGGGGTGTGTTGGCACTTTGTGGCTATCCTGGGGCGGGCAGACGAGCGCAAGAAATGTGAACAAAAAATCGACAGATGCCGCGCTGTTGTCCATTCGGATGGTTTATGTGTTAGGCTGCATGAACATTTTTGTGGGCCTGGACCAACGTCGTGTGGCGGACCCTAAAACACCATTGTGGATGGCCCTGCTGGCCAGCACGTGCGACTATCCAATAGAAGAAAGAAACGCCTTTCGCTAACAAAGAAAAGGTCTCGTCTTTTTTGTTTGGTGGCGAGGGGGAAAGAACTGGTAAAAGGGGGGGGGGCGCGAAAAGAAACCGACTGTCGGCCCCCCCCCCCCTCCCACTCACTACCAATTTTTTTTCTTTGCGCTCCGGTTGGGAAGTGCGATTTCTTGCTTCGTCTATACCATACCCCCCCCCCCCCCCTTTCCCACCCCGAGCAACCAAAGAAAAAGAAAAAAGACTGTCGGCCCCCCCCCTCCCGGTTTCCCCCAGCGAAACCACTGAGCCCAAAAAGAAACCAAACCTCTCGCAGGTCGGCCCCCCCCCCTATAGCTGTATCTCCGCCGCTTGCCTGCCAGTCTCCGTTTCCTCCAAAAATCTTCTCTCTCGCCTGAAAATCGTCTCCCCTCTTTTTTTTGTTCTGATTTTCTTTTTTTTGTGCTTGCAGGTTCTGCCGAATGGAGAAGCGAAGCTGCCACAGCCAGCGCCTGTTCCCAGACCTACCAGAAGTTCAGCCTGCGAGCGGGACGGACGATTGATTTCGAATGCGGTTGTAGGCAAGACATCTTGCTCGGAAAAATGGTCTGGACTTGCGTCTACCACCAGGAAATGTATTAATTGTTCGACGGTTGCTCCTGGGGGAGTGCTGTCTCCATTGCCTACCCACTCTCTGTACTAGGAATCTCTGCTTTGAGATTTCAAATCCGCTATTAAAATTCTGTAGGCAAAAACAAAAAATTGTCTAGAGCTATTTACCAAAGCTTTATTTATTGATCACTACGTTTGTCGAGAGTTAGGCCATGCCTGTTGTCTCTCAAGTACATACCGTAAGCCTCGATTGTTGTTGCTTTGCCACGGCAACTGCGGCTGACGTCCTCTAGCTCAATATCCACAACCTGGCTTGTCTTGGTATCTTCGTCAGGGCTTAAACTAGTTTCGATGCGTATGGAGGGTGTACAGAGTGACTTGAACTTGAATACCCTATCCTGGTGTTCTTTGTGATCAAACCGATTATAAATCTCTTCTGACGCTAAAACACGAATAACCAGGCTCGGAAGCTCGCTGGCTTTCAGTTCTGATGTGATGATGATCGTCGATCCAGGTTTATCTGCATTTCCCTTGGCTTAGAAATGTTGACCATCAGCAAATTCTGTTAGTTCGATAGTGCACACCGTCTCGGGGTGGCACTTGGCCGGGGGGCACAGCGTGATCTGGCAAATCTCCCCTCCCTCTCCATTCTCCTCTAATCAACGAGTAGAAAAAAGGAAAGGGCTCGGGAAGTTCAAACATGGTCTAGACCGTCGGCGGGGCACCACTCTTGTGCCGTGACGACGCGCCGGCGCGCAGGGGCAGACAGAGCGTGAACGGTCCGTCACCGGTGGCCACTTGCAGCGCGCCCGGCTGCGCCAGGACCGGCAGAACCTCGGCCATGAACTCTAGGCGCCGGGCGTGCGGGACCTGCTGCAGCCGGGCCGGCGCCAGTGGCCAATGCAGCACGTCGAGCAGCCAGAGGCTGTCACCCGCACGCCACACTACGAGCATGGCGCCGGCGGGCAACAGCAGGTCCCGCAGCGGCTGGGAACCGTGGCACAACGCCTCTAGCAGCCTTTCGCGGGCGGGCAGTTCGGCCAGCAACCGCCTGAGCCATGGGCCCTTGTTGTCGAGATCGGGGTCAACCGCGGCGGGCCATACATTTGACCGCAACTTGTCGGCCGGTAGCCAGTACGACCCGTCACCCCGGGCCCAGACAAAACCGGCGCGGCCAGACGAGCCGGGCAGAGCCAAGGTCACGACACCGGTCCGGCCAACTGTAATCGACGACAGGTAGTCGCTGAGCCACCTGCACGCGCCGAGGTTGCGCGGCGCACCCTCAGTTTGCCCGCACAGCGCCTGCCAGCCAACGACAGTGAGCCTGCACCAGAAGCCCGGGTCGGCCAGCGCCTGTGAAGTCAGTTGTTCGAGCGGGTCGGCCGGCGGGCGCTGGTAGCGCTCCAGTGCCACGTGTAGCAACCGGCAGGGCCACTGTGCGGGTGCTTTGTCAGTTATGGCAGAGACGTAGGTGGCGAGGTCTTCCCTGAGGAGCCACACGGCGGTGAGCGGGAGGGCGTCCAGCAGCAACGTGGCGCTCGGCAACTGAAGGTAGCGATCCAGCGCCCCTAACGTCAGTGGCACGGCCGCGCGGCGCAACCCTCGCGCCACCAGGTAGGCCCCGTCACTGTTATGGCGCACTAGCGGCTTGACCACTACCCATTCGGCGAAGCACAGGGCCGCCGCTGCCAGCAGCAGCTGTGTCTCTAGCGCGCAAACGCCAGTGAACCGGCAGACCAGGACCGCCTGGCTGTTC
The DNA here is from genome assembly GCA_019918135.1 of Paulinella micropora. Lineage (NCBI taxonomy): Eukaryota > Cercozoa > Imbricatea > Euglyphida > Paulinellidae > Paulinella > Paulinella micropora. The sequence continues at coordinate 53,876 of WBZZ01003156.1, read as the reverse complement.
TGCAGCAAGCCCAGGGCGGTGCGGACGCCACGCGCCAACGCGGGCCCCCCGCCAGAGGGGCCGCACGCATCGACCCACGCCAGGTTGCAGGCCAGCCGGCGCTGCGCCAGAATCGCTCGGGCGTCCGCGCAGTGGTGTAGGTGGTGGCACTGCTCAAAACTGGACCAGAGGCGCGGGGGTTGTTTTTCCAGCGTGATGAGCAGCACGGGCGGCGTGGCGCGCACGAGGTCCTCCGCGACCAAGGCGCTCTCGGGCCCCACCGCCAGCACGGCCTGGCGCGGGGTCGAGAGTAACTCACTGAGCACTCCGTCCAACGCGGTGTTTAGTGATGAGACGACGCCCAGCTGCGTGCGGCACGAGTCCGCATTTGCGCGCAGGGTCGTCGTTGTGCTGCAGCGGGACGTCGCGGCCCAGTCGTTGCGCTCCAGTGCCGCCCGGAGGTGTGTGACGAATGCCTGGTTGCCTGGCTGCGGAGACGGGTTCCAGTGCCACGCACACACGGTCTCCATCCGGCCTTTTTTGGGTGGCTGGGGGAGTGGGGGGCAGGGAAAAGGCGGGGAAAAGGTGAACGGCGGACAGGGAAAAGGCGGGAAGAGGCTTGCCGGGGGGGACAGATTTTACATTTCCAAACCGCCCTCCCTCTCTCCCTCGTCTCTCTCTCTCTCTCTTTAAAAACCAATACCTTCCCTTCTTCCCCCCCCCCCCCCTCGAGCGCCATCCCCCAACCAAAACTAAAACAAAAAAAAAGACTCCCCCCCCCCCTTGGGGGGCAGCAGCCGAACTAGCACAAAAAGACGGGAAGGGAGGCAGCGAGACCGGCGGAAATAAATTTCACGGGCTGAGATTTTGAGGCGCGCAGCACAAGAAGAAAAAAAAGAAAGCGCTGTTGTGCGGGAAAGGAAAAAGAAAAAATGCAAGAGAGAATTGCCGCGTGTCTGTCTTGTCCGGCCGTTTTCTTTTTCGTGTTCCTTCTGTTTCATTTGTCTTTTGCTCAGGACACCCCCGCTGATGTCGGAGGCCGACCACGATTCCAGACTCAAAGAGACGGGCCGCCGCAAAAAGAGGCGCCATCAGAGCCCCCCCCCGCCCGAGCAGCAACCATCCTTTCAGGCGAACGCCCCGGAGGTCTCCAACGGTGCGCAAGGAGCGCCCGTGGTCGAGAGCCCGAGCATGACAGATGAACTCAGCAAGCTTTGCTTGGCTATTACAGAAAGTTTGGCCACACCAGAAGGACAGGCCAGTGTTATCCGCAAGTCAGCGCAGATCCGGCAGGGCCTCGACTCCTTACGGGGCCTAATCACCCTTTGTCATCGGCTGCTGAGCCTCGCTAGCTGCTTGCAGGAGCCTAGCGTAACCAAGGCAAACGCACGGGCGTTGATGTTCAAAGCCAGGCTGGCACTGTGCGAGATTCAGCGCGACGGGATGGCAGAGGAGATGCGGGAGGCGCTGGACAGACTTGCTTCTTCGTTAGTGCAACCAACGGGAGACCGTTAGCAACAAAAGTTTGGCGGAGTGACAGACATTTTCTTTTAAAAACAAAAAAAGGCCACAACATAAAAGCGGAGCCACTAGTACGGCTGATTAGACGGGGCAGACAGAGCGTGCCAGTCCGGGCGCGGCCTGTCGTAATCGCAGAAAGGTCTGGGGTAACGAGCCACGCGGCGAGAACTGCCCTGCCGGCCGGCCGGGCTGTGGCGGCGCCCGCCCCGGCGGTCCGAGGACCGCCTGTTAGACCGCCGGGGCCTGCGCCACCGTCCAGTGGGCGCTGCTGTGGCGGGGGGAGGAGGAGGAGGAGGAGGCGCGGGGGCTACGGTTCTCGGCGGGCTTACCGGCACAAACGGAGGGCTCTTTTCGTCGGCAGAAAGTGACAGCCTCTTTCTTCTTCGCCAGCACCTGTCCTCCCAGGCATCTTCGGATTCGTCCGAGCCGACCGACGCTGGCGGAGGGCCTTGCAAGAACCTCTGTACATCACTGAGTAAAAGTTTGTGTTCACGAGTGCTGTCTTCAAGCTTTCGTAGCTCTTCTACCAGCCGGCATGCTAGTTGCTCTATCTGGTTACGGTGGTCCACGAGCCCGGGGCGCGCTGTGGTGCTGGCCATCGGCGTAGTCTGCTGCCACAAACACGTGGGCAGGACAAGTGATCTTTTTTTTCTTTTCTTTTGCTTGCCGGTAAAAAAAAGACTGAACTCTTCTTTTGAAGGGGGAAAGAAATAGGGAGGGGGGGGGGAAAGGAGGGAGGGGGGCATTAGAAGAAAGACGGGAGGGGGAAAAAAAGCACATTATCTCGCAAACCTTGGCAGAGGGAACGGGAGCAAAGGACGGGAGGGGGGGTCGCAAATTTGGGGGAAAGATAAGCGGGAAAAGGGGGGGGGGGGCGGTCACGAAATCGGAGAAATGTGGGGGAAAGGGGAGGGGGGGGGGCTTTTTGCTTGGCTGTCTGTTTCCCCCCCCCCCCCCCCCGCCTTCGGCCCCCCCACCCTACAAAAAAAGAAAAAGGCCGCCCCCCCCCTCCCAACAAAAGCAGAAATCGTCTTTGCCGTGGGTCTGCTGCATTTCCTTCCCTCCCGCCCCCAACCCAAAAGCCCGGGCAATTTGCTCCTTTTCCCCTCCCTTCCTTCCCCGGGCCCCACCCCTTCCCCCTTCCTTTGCACTCTCGGCAGTTGGAGCTCTATTGGAGTGCTCTAGGTTTTTTTGGTACTGTCGACTCGCAAACCTGCCCCCGTGTTCTCTCGCCAGAGGGTCTCTTAGCTAGAATTGGGGGGCGTCGAAGGGGAAAACAAATCAATTGATGCCTTCCAAGCAACCGCCCGCGTGGTTCACGGTGATCATGCAGATCCAACTGGCGAATCGCGCCCGCAACGGGACTGAATTACAGCAGTCGACCTTGTCCACGTGGAAGATGGTCGAGGATGCGTTGCTGTCCAAGGAACGCGGCGCGGGAGGGGGCTTGCAACATCTGCTGGAGCCAGAGACGAAGGGCGTGTACCACCAGATAGCCCTGTCGTACCAGCAGGCCAGCGAGACCTTTGTGAACTACCAGCGTACCAAGGCCAGCGCGGCCTACATCAAGACGTTCGGCGCGGCGCGCGACGCGGTGTCCGGCCGCTGGCAACACCCGCCGCCCGAGGCGGTGTTCCTGGTGGCCCGCGTGGCGTCGGCAATCCTAACCGAGATCAGCGGGCTCCGGCCAGCCAAAACCACCCCCGAGATCTGGGTCGTAGGCCGCGGCCTCGGGGGGGGGGGGGGGGCGAAACGGAACTGTGGCGGCTTACAATTCCCGAGTCCCACGATGAGCTGGTCTGCTGGCAGAAACACGACCCGGGCTCTGCCGTGGGCCCGGCGTTGTGCCTGGAGCTCCCGCTCGCCTGGGTGGCGACGGGCGCCAACTGCCAGCACGGCTGTTGGTGTCTGCTGCAGAAACAACACGCGGCCGTGCTGCGGCACTCACTGCAGCTGCTGTGGGACCCGAGCGCGCCTGTCGTTCCGGGCGCCAAGGAGGTGTCGTTGCAGCCCATCGTCGACTACCGCGTCATGCTGCCTTGCGACGTGCTGCTGCCGCCCAGTGTGAACACGGTTCTGCCGCACGGCCTGGAGGGCGCGGGGCGCGGCCTGGCCATCTGCGAGAAGCTGCTGTCCGACGCGTTCCCCGCGCTTGCCTGGGAGCTGGGCGCGGTCCGCAACGTGTACCAAACCGTACTGATGGGCTCGCCGGGCCCGATCTGGGCCCGCTGCCAGACAGAAGAAGACGTTGTGTGCTTCCTGAACCTCTGGTACACACTGACGGCCACGCTGATGTCTGTCTCGGCCGGCCACGGCCCAACGTCAACCGAGCTCGACGACGTGGACGACAGCTCGCTGCTGGTTGGGCTGGACGGCGCGGTGCAGCGGTTCTGGTCGGGAACGGGCAGTGCGCCCCCGATGCCGGCCGGGACGCCGGCCGGCGCAGTCCTGGACCGGTCCTGGTACAAGCGCGGCGTGCAGCTCAGGGCCCGGCTCCTGTGCGCGGACTCTCCCCCCTTGCTGCTGCTGCGCGGTGGCGCGCGTGCGCTGTCGCTGCAGGGCCCGGTTCTGCTGCCCTTCCGCCAACGGTTGCAGTGGACGCATTCGCCGCCCAACGCCGCCGACGCGGCCGGCTGCCTGCTCGACCTCGTCGTCCTCGGCGCAGACAGCAGTGCGCTGGCCGACCAGCTAGCACAGTTCTGCCTGGCCAGCCCTAACGGCGCCAGGCTGGTGGTGCTGGACTACGACTGCGACCAGCACGTCAAGAGTTGCTTCGACGCGCTCACGGCGCACCCCGCCTGGCAGACCAGGCTCGTCACGCGCCTGGGGGTGTTGGCCTGCGTCACGACGGCGCCTGCGGCCGCGTGCGCCCTGCCCGACCGGGCGGGGCTGCACACGATAGCCTCGCACCAGTCGGCCGCCAACGCGCTGCCAGTGGCGGGCCTGTGCCGGGCGAAACCGGCATTAGCCACGGGGCCGCCGCGCGCGCCGAACGTTAGGAGGGACTTCGAGCCCATCAAGCACAGGCCCCAGGCCCAGTGGTCTTTCGTGTACTACGAGGAAAAGAACGCGGGGGCCCGCGCGGAAGAGCTGATCCGGCTCGCGCCCGCAACCACGGAGCTGCGCAATGAGCCGCTGCGCCTGCTGATGGTGGCGACGCTGCAGGACAGGCTGGGCACGCTCATGCCGGGGGGCCACGCGCACGAGGTCTGGGTCGGCGAGGTGCAGGCGTGGCTGGCGCGCCACATCCGCCAGACCAGGTTCGTGGACAACATCCCTATGGCCGTGAACAAGCGCTGGCAGGACCGCATGGCAGCGGCGCTGATCGACCACGAACGCACGAGCGGCAGCAGCGGCTTCTGGACCTGGTGCATGGAGATCCTGTTGTGCGTGGTCTCCGAGGGCTCGGCCGCGGGCTGCCTGTCGTCCACGTCGGCGCCGCAGGTCGACCTGTACGCACTGCGCCTGCTGTGGGCGTGCGCGCGCAGGAGCTGGAAGGCGCGCGGCCTAGTGTCGCTCTGCGGCGGCGGGGGCGGCGAGGAACTGGAGATCCAGACCGTACTGCGCAACAAGAGCCACGCGCGGCGTGTGCACACGGAATTCGACGTGGCGCACATCAACGGCGGCCGCCCGTCGTGGTTCGAGTCTCTGCGCACCATCTGCTGCTACGACGAGCTGCCGGCCCTGCGCTTCAAAGGCACCGGCGCGGCGCCCGTGGCCGCTCCGCCCGTGCCCACGGCGGTTCGCGGCACTAGCGTGCTCGGGCTGGAGCAGCCGCTACAGCAGCCGCTGGCGCTCGGCTGGAAGCTGCCACAAACAGTGGCAGTGTGGCCCCTGCAGCAGCAGCAGTTCGGCACCTTCGTGCTCTCGGACCCGGACGCGGTAGAGCTACTCAGGCTGGCCAGCCAGGCGTTCACCGAGCAGCCGACGGCCTCGCTGGACCAGAACACGGTCAAGTCGCGCTGGGGGCGGAACGAGCCCCCGCCAGCACAATCCATGGTCAACGCCCTCAAGGCCGCGTGGATGATCTTGGCGCCGCTCAGCGTGCTCGACGTGTTGGTGGACCTGTACGCGCCCTGCGTGCGCACAATGTACGCGAACGCGCGCGAAAAAAACCTCTTGGACGAAAGGAACAGGCAGCGCGCGCTGTTGGACTGGCCCGACCGCGACAAGTCCTACGAGTCGCAATTGCTCATTTCCTGCTACCGACAGACGGGCGCGGCCCTCGCGGAGATCTTGTGGCCGCGCGCTGCGTACGACCCCACCTCGTCCGCGGAGCTCTGGGACGGCAAGACCCGCCTGCTGGACACAACAACCATACGGGTCGGAAGCGCACAGGGGCCCGCGGGCCCCCCTTGCACGCCGCTGCCGCTCATCGACTACGTCCTGCACCGCGTGGGCTGTGGCACCAGACTGCTGGCCAGCGAGCACGGCCGGCAGCTGCTGCTGTTCAACGTGAACGCGAGGCCAGTGGCCAGCACGGCCGCCGGTGACCTGGCGTCCGACGTGGCCGTGTTTGAGACGCTGTCGGTCGTGCTGCCCACGGTGCCGGACCAGATCCCGGGCTTCAGGCGCGGGATCGTCAGCAGGTTGACGCAGGGGCGGGTGTCGTCCCTGATTTGCACCGACTTCTCACTCACGGCGGAATGCATGCTGACGCAAGAGTGCAACAAGAAGCCACCGGCAGAGGCGGTGGTCGAGCTCGGCGCCTGCCTGCCGAACGAAAACGAATGCGAGTGGACGTTTGCGCCCGAGGACCTGCCTCTGCGCCTGAGGAGGTTCACGGGCGACGTGGTCAGGGTCCTGGACGAGTATAAGCTGCCGAAGCAGCGCGCCCCAGCGCAGCCCAAGCCCGCCCAGCGCCGCGGCAAGACGAAGCGGGAGCCTACGGACGAATGGAACTCCTTCTACGACGAAGACGACGAACAAGAAAGCTACGACAGCCCGATCAAGAGGCGGCGCGCCCAGATTAGCCGACGCCCTGCCAAGCAGGCCAAGCCCGGCTACGGCGTGGTGGGGAGCAAGGGGCGGCCGCGGCCGGCCCAGAAGCCCGATGACTGGCGCTGTGCGGATTGGGACAACCCGGACGCGTCGTCGCACCAGTTAACGACGGCGAGGCAGCCTCATCATCGGTGGGCGGCTCCGCTCCCGTGCGGTCTTGGTCGTCCTCTTTTGCTGCTACTGCTGCCTCTGCTGCTGCTTCTTCTTCTTCTTCTTCTGGCTCCTGGAACCCGCCCGCCCAGGCCGCCGGGGGCTGGGCCCCGACAGCAGCGGCAGCCCCCCAGGCCGCCAGCGGCTGGGTGACGGCCGCGCAGCCCTCACCAGCAGCGGCAGCCCCACAGGCCGCCAGCGGCTGGGTGACGGCCGCGCAGCCCTCACCAGCAGCCCCACAGGCCGCCGGTGGCTGGACCCCGGCAGGAGCGGCGGCCCCACAGGCCGCCAGCGGCTGGGTGACGGCCGAGCAGCCCTCACCAGCAGCCCCACAGGCCGCCGGTGGCTGGGGCCCGCACAGTCAATCCGACGGCGTGTCCGCACAGTCAAGCGCGCACATGACCAGAGCACCAGATCGTGTCGCTCGTGATGACTTGCAGGCCAATGGCAGGAACGCTTCAGAGCACGACGATATTCTGCCACCACTAGATTCACCCGTTTTGTTATACAACGAGAGTCAGGGGTTTGAGGGCGCGGAATCTTCCGAGGAAAACCTGGCCATGGACAATCAACACAATGATTTTTATAATAACTTTTCTTAATAGTCAAGGCTGTTCTCTGTATTAAAAAAAGAGTGCGAGTCGGGGGGGGGGGGCGCGTGGAGAGACTGAGACCCCACCCACAACTTTTTCGCTTTCGAACTCGTTGTAAAATCCCTCCCCCATTTTCCTTGGCAGTTATGATTTTTTCTTGCTCGGTGTGGGCTGGCCGGCGTGAAAAGTGCGCAGATTGGTGGGAAAATGGGGGAGAGGGGAAAGAAAGAGTGCAAGTACTTAGGCCCCGCCCAAAAAAACGGGGGGGAAGGGAGGTCTAAAGGCCAGAGACAGCATTTTCTTGCCCCAAGAAAAAAGGGGGGCCCCACGAACAAGAAATTTCCTGAGTTCCTCTTCCATTTCCCTGCTCCCCTTGCTTGCGATCTACCAGCAGGACGTTTCGGGGGCCTTGGCCGTGCAGGGGGGGTTTTGTGTTGGAGAGGATGGCCGCCCTGCGGCAGGAAGATATTTTCCCTGTGCAGGCCCGCCAGGCCACCCAGATCAGCCGCCGGGTCCTGCTGACACTAAAGAGGATGAGCATGGAGCCCTGCGTGTTTGAGGCTCTCAACAAGGTTAGAGAACAGATCCTGTCGGGCGGGATCTCGATCCTGACCCAGAGCGGTCACAAGCCGCGCCATCCGGCGACCCGGGAATTAAGGGCTCACCTGTCCAAGCTGACGAGCCAGATCGTTCTCAGCATGTACAAGCAGGGCCTGTGCCTGCTGGCGCGCAGGAAGCACTGCACGCTGGGCGAAGTCTTCGAATGTATGGACGCCTGCGACTTCGACATTTCGTTCACGGAACTCAGACACCGGCGGAAGTACTCTTGCTTCCACCGTCGCAGCTGGGGTAGGGCCCGCAGGGACGTGGTGGTAGTCGAGTTCCCGCCGTACCGGCCGAACCATACGGGCCTGCCCTGCAGCCCGATGTGCTCGCTGCTAGAAACGTACCTCATCCGCCGGCAGCTGGAAAACACCAGGCTGGCCTTCAGCCTAGACCACGCCGCGGACGGCGTTCTCCTGGCGCGCAAGCGCACGGGCAACGTAGACAGGATCTTCGAGGAGGCCTACCTCAAAAGCAGCCTGCCCAACGGCCTAGGCAGCAAGCCACAACCTCCCGAGCCAAGGATCAGCGTGCCCCCCGCTCAATGGAAGGACAGGGACAATGTGCCGGAAGCGCCCAGCGACAGGGGCTTTCTGCCGGGCCTCGTGTTCCGGGCGGGCAAGCAGGACGCGGGGCAGTTGGCCGAGCTCGCCTTGTTGGAAGAGCTGCAGTCCGACAAGTTCTACGAGCTCGCGTTACAACCGGGACGCACTACTGCCGTGGCGGGCGTGTGCGCGGCCAGGGACAACACGGCCCTGGTGTACTCCCGCGAGGCCCTGCGCCCCGAACAAGAGATTTCGCACGAGCAGTGGTGCGCCCTGGTCGCACGGGCCTTCTCGCTGCCCATCGGGCAGACCGACCGCCGCAATCGCAGCGCCGAGGTCATCCACGCCTTCCAGTTCTACCGGAACAGCTTCTTGCACCAGACTGCGCTGTTCCGTGATTTCCTCAACGACCTGCTCGCCGACCTAGAGACCGCCAACCTGCGGGCGCGCGCGTCGCACTGGGGGCTGCGCACGGACGTGGACAAGCAGTTGCTCAAGTGCTGGTGGAAGGCGGAGGTCCTGGGCGCGCCCGACACGGGGTCCGTAGAGGAGCTGCTGCAACTCATCAAGCTCCAGAACACGCTCAGGCCCGACCTGACCCACGAGGCCGCAATCCTGCGCGCGCTCTACGAGAATTACATGCCAAGCACCGTCGCCGGCTCGTCCGAGCGTGCCAAGCGCGGTCCGCGCGCCAAGCGAGGCCGCCGGTGATTTTGTGCTCTGCCCTCCCGACCCCCCGGCCAAAAAATTTGGGTGTACCAGAAAGTAGGTTCCTTGGCGAGACATTGTTTTGCACTCAGTAATTTTAATGCGGGTGTGTTCTTTTCACTCCTGAATATTAATTTCTGTATTAAAAAAACACCACCAAAACTTTGAGTTTCTGCACGCGACTGCAAGCTGAAAAATGCCCGGCCTCCTAGCAGTCTTCAAACTTAGCGAGGGAAAAGGAAACCGGAGGGAAATGCGGAGGTGATGTGCACGTAAGTTAAGTGTGGGGCACGGGGGGGGGGGGGGGGGGAAGACAGCCCACGCGCGGCCGGTACGTGGGGAACGCGAACGGGGAGGAGGTGGGAGGGGGGCTTGGCAGGACCAACAAGAAAACAAAGACGGGGGGAAGAAGGTTGCAAAAAAAATAGCAGTGCTGCGTATTCTGTTTAAGAACAACATTACTAGCTCGCCTTTTTTGGGTGTCAAAAGCACACCCACCCCCCGTTCGCTTCATGCCTGAGAGCGAAGCGGTCGTCGTCAAGGTCGCGGAGGCCAGTGACAATTCCACAGAAGTCCCAGACGCGCAAAAACACGAGTTGTTATTAAACGAGATCGCCCAGATGCGCAAGCAAATCGACCAGCTGCAACAGACGACACTCACTGTCAGCAACCTGACGCCCGCGGAGCGCACGGGCTTCGTGCGCGAGGTCATGGGCTATACCGTGCTGCACCTGACGGCCACGTTGCTGCTCATGCTCGCGAGTACTCGCTGGGTGGATTGTCGCGGCTGGTACAACAACCACCCGTGGTTGGTAGGCGTGTTTCTAGCCGCGTGCGCCGTCCAGATAGCGCTGTTCTACTACGACTGCGTGCTGCACCTGGGCCTCCTAGCGCTGTTCCTGATCAGCGGCACCGTGGTGCTGGCAGACCTCGTGCTGCTGCGTGCCGACTCTACTATTGTGTTCGACACCTGCGCCGTGGTCGACGCCTTCTGCGTCCTGTGTTTTTGCTGGTGCCTGCAGCGCTGTCTGCCGTACAGGAACCTCTACGCGCTGCTGCTGCTGCTGCTCGCTTCGTCGGTCACCTTCTTCGTCGAGATCTGGCAGCCGTACGGTTCCGTGCTCGGCAACCTGAGCCTGCTGTGGCGCACGGAGCTGCCGGTGCAAGCGCGCGGGACGCTGGGGGTGATCGTCATGTCCACCGTGATGTGCGCCTACGTGCTGTGGCAGCTGGAACGCGCCATGCACCATACCGCCCGAAGCAATAGCTACCGGGCCTCGCTGCTGCTGTTCTGCAATCTGGTCGAAATGGTTTTTCTCATGGGGCTAGGGCTGACGCGGGTCATGGAGGGCGCCAGGGCGCTGCGCACACGGTTTCAGAACACTCTCCAGCGGCCCGCGGCCTTGTAAAAAGTTTACGGTGATCACCAGAAAATCTTTAAGAAAAAAGGGGAGGAAGATCGTCTCCCCGGGTCTTGCGTTCCGGGGGGGGGGCCGAGAAACGATCCCCCCCCCCCCACCCTCACGTTGGCCGGCCCCCCCCCTCCCTCCCTCTCTCTCCCATTTCTTTTGGCGCCCTTGCCTATTTGCTGGCTGGACTTTTTTTGTGCCTACTTTTGGGTCCGGCCCCCCCCCCTTCACCTTCTACTTGCCCCGACTTTTCCACACCCGTCCGGTTTCCTCCACCTTCGGCCCCCCCCCTCCCGAAAAATATATCGTGCGAGCCCCGGGGGGAACGGGAGGGGGGGAGAAAGCACAACCAACCTCTGGCAGAAAAATCGGGGTCCACGCGCAAAACCCAAAATGACCGACGTCCAGAACCCCCGCGACGCAGACATGACCCGGCCTGACAAGAAGCAGCGGACGGAACCATCACCACCACCACCAGCAGTGGCGGAAAGTAAAAAGGAAACAGTGCAGGAGTTCTCGCTGGTGCGCCGCGGGGATGCCGGGTCCTCCAACCCCGAGTGGTGTGCGCAGCGGTACGGCTGCATCGCGTACTTCAACGAGAAAGCCCGCGACAAGGACGCGCTGCAGGAGCTGATCGCGCCGCTGCTCAAGGCGGGTGCCGGGACCGCGGTGGTCAGGGCCCTGGTCGGCGCGCGTGCCCTGGCCCTGGAGCCAAGAGCAGTGAGCGTGGTGAGAGAGCTTCTCTCAGTAAAAGGTCCTGTCTCATGAATCAGTGGAGCACTGATTATGTACCCCTCATAACAAGCTGCCAACGGCCCCAACCCAGCCGTGTGGCGGTGGCACCCCAACCATATATTGGTGCCCCTCATAATAATAATAATAATAATAATAATAAATATGAATAATAATAATAAATATGAATACTAATAATAAGTATGAATGGTGCTTCTCAGGGCAGGGGCGCGCTAAGAATGTACAAACAAAAAAATTCTTGACTAAGTTTTAGTTTTGGCACTGAGAACTAAGAGAGAGAGAGAGAGAGAGAGAGAAAGGGGAGGGGGGCTCGGGGGCCTTGCCCCACGTGCCAGGTTAAATTTGTGGCTTTAGAGAAAGAGCAAAAATAAATAAACTTTTCTTTGGGAGCTCAGAGGGGGGCGCCCCCCCCCCCCCTCGCTCCTCCCTTTTTTCTTTCTTTCCCCTGAGCCCCCTGAGCCCGGGGGCTCAAAGAATAGGGGAAGGGTAAGATGGGAGGGAGAGAGCGCAGAAGCTACCCAAAAAATATGTGAAACGCCTCGACTAAGCCGGGCGCCCCCCCCCCCCCTTTCCTCTTGTCAAGACTCCGGCTGAACGAGTTCTGGCGGATTTTTTGGTACTTTCTTGATGGCGCAAAATATTGCGGCTTGACGGTCTGTGCATATGATATGGCCGAAAAAGGCAGCGTTCCCAGACTTTTTTTGGCGATACTGCATTTTTTCGGCCATATCATTCCAGGCGCACACATACGCAAATTTGGCGTGCAAAAAAAAAGAAGAGAGAAAGAGAAAAATCTTCCTGCTCGAAAAAAAGGGGAGGGGGAACAAAGGGAAGAGGGGAAGAGAGAGAGGGAGGGGGGGTAGAGAGAGAGAGAGAGGGCGCCCCCGTTCTCTCCCCCTCCCCGTTCTCTCCCCCTCCCCTTTATCTTCCCGCTCCCTCCTCCCTCCGAAGGGGGAGGGAGTGCGCAGGACTTGTCATTTGCGCAACAAAAAAAATTTTGGCGCGTTTTTTGTTCACGGAAAAACGACCGCTAAAACCCCGAGGAAAAGAGACCAGAGCGGCCCGTTCATTTGGCGCTAAGTTTTGCACGACTGTGATACGACCGGAAAAGGCAGTTATTCCAGGTTTTTTGGTAGAACTGCCTTTTTTCAGCTACATCACTAGGGTAGGGGCGCGCTAAGAATGTACAAGAAAAAATTAATTAAAAAAATCACTGATAAAATTTTTAATCTTGGCACTGAAAACTAAGAGAGGGAGGAAAAAAGGGGAGGGGGCAGGGGAGTGCTCGCCCCCCTTTTGCAAGGATTTTTTTTTTTTACTTTCCTAGTTCGCCGGGCTTGCTTACAACGGCGCCAAGAATGCGAGGCACGCAGGGTGGCGCTGGGGCGGGCAAGTTCTTGGAGAGGTGCCACAAGGGCAACAACACCTGCTGCTGCAGCTGCTGCACCTGCACTAGCGTGGCCTCCGCCGCCTGAGCTCTCCTCTGCCAGCTCTCGCGTTCTTGCTGTTCTCTCGCGATCCTCTCTTTATCTTGTTGCACCTGCCTCACGGCTTCGTCGGCAATGGTCCGCAGCCGCTGCGACTCCTGCTGGACCTGCGCTAACTTTGCCTCGGTCGCCTTCGCCCGCTCCTGCCACTCCACAGACCCTTGCCCTGCCTGTTGGCGCCTCAGCAGATCTAACGCGCACGCCTCAATGGCCAAGCGCGACTGTTCGCGCTGGAAGTCGTCGCGTGCTTGCTGCCATGCCTGCCGCAGCTCGTCGTACTTGTGCTTCGCAACCTGGCAGTAGTCTTTGTACACCTGGGCCTTGTGCTCGTTCTGTTGTGCACGAGCGTGCGCCGCCCTAAGCGCAGTTTTCTGGTTCCTCAGCCGAACGCCCGCGGCCCAGACCTGCAGCTGCAGCAGTGCCTGGTACTGCTGCTCGGCCCGGCTAGGTTCCCAGCGCTCCCCCGCCCCGGTTGGGCCGTGCTGCCCGCAGGCAGCCTCGGTCGCGCGCCGAAAGACTTTGTATTGTGCGTAGCAAGACGCACAGGCGCGCCGCCAGGGCTTCCACGCGCTGCGCGTCTTGAGCTTGTATCTGCCTACTAGCAGGCCCTTCTCATTGTGGTTGAACTGGTACTGTAGCTGCGCGGGGCGCTTCAGCACGGGCCTGACCGCTGTTATTTGGGACCTCATGCGCGGATCAAGAAAAGAAGTCTTACACAAAAGGAGAGAGAAAGAGAGCGGGAAAGGGACGGAGGGGACAGGAGGGGGGGGGGGGATAACCCCCCCCCCCTCTCCCTAGCCATGAGAGAGGAGGGGGGGGGCGCCCCCCCCCCCAGCAGCAATTAAAAAGAGTTCTTTCACCTCCCGCTCTCTTCCCCCTTTTAACTTCCCAGAGGCCTGCTCAAGTGGACAAGCTGGTCGCACTAGGGCTAGGGCAATAAAGAAGAAGAGACAAAGATCGATGAACGAAAGGAACTCGGCGTTTGTGATTCTCGAGCGGGTCAAGCCTGCTCGATATGAAGAGCTTTTAGCAGCAGCCCAACAACAAGGCAGCGAGGGAAAGGCGTCGGCAAAAAAGCTGTACTTGTGCCAAACCCGTTCCCACAGGGACGAGACTGCTGATTGGACACTGCTTGCCTACAAAGATTGCTGGATTTATGTTGGCGCTCCGTACTACACTAGTCGGGATATGGACAAGCCAGTGCAAATGAACGATGACGAATCCGTTTGCGTTATGCTGCAAATCGCGTACAGAGTCCGGTTCTTGGGCTACACCTCAGTCGTGTACCCTGCAAAAAACGGTCAGCTCTCTTTTGCAGAACCAGGCCGGGATCTTGATAAATTTCACCGCAAGCTGGCTGACCTTGCTCAATACGGCTGCGTTAAATTGTCGCTTCCCAGCGATTATGCAGTAACATTGAGGGAGCTCCCAATACGTGAAATGGAGAGAGAATTAGCACTGGACAAGACCTTAGCTCGATTGCAACCACCTGCGCGAACTATGCCACCTTGGAATTCGGATGTGTATGTCATTCACGGACACGACGAGAGCCAAAAGGCCGAGATTGAGAAAAAGGGCGTCTACCTACCACTTAATTTATCAGAACCAGAAGTCGGCGACCTCCTGCTCCGGGTCTTGTACAGGTGCGGGAACCCAAAGTGGCGGAACAAGATGTGGACACGTGTGTACGTGCATGTGCCCGTAGCTCAGGAGGCTAGCTCTAGCCCCGCGTTGATGTGCGTCCTACCTCGTTGCGTGGCGGTACATCTTGGGGGAATGCTGCGGTCGGTGATGACGAGAGGCGGAAGCTTTGAATATAAACTGCCGGCCGACCACCCCGAGTTGCAAAAAAACCTGGCAGACAAGGCCCTCAGCCAAAGGCAAAGAAAAGGCAGCGCGTGGGCTTACCCTAAATATGGCCCATCGAAGCAATCTTAGTCGTTTGACTTTCAAGGTACTATTGCTACAGCCCGCTGGCGCGGGCTGAAGGGGGGCTCGGGGGGCTTTGCCCCCCGCTCTGAACGTGTGTGCATCCAGTGTGCAGAGAAAACTGGCTGGTTTTTGCCTTTATCGACCATATAACGCCTTGCAAACCTATGTGCAAAAAACGGAATCCCGCCATCGCAAAAATCAGGGTGGGGGGTTTACGACCCCCCCCCCCCCCGCCCCCTCAACTGGCCCGTGCGGCGCGGTCACATGCACTTGCCCCCTGACATTCCCTGCCCCCCTTCTGAGTGTGATATGGTAGAAAAAGGCAATACTCGAAGGGTTTTTGGCATAACGACTTTACAGAGGCGGATGTTAAAGCCTTAGACTTTCGCGATGTTCAAACGGAAGGGAAGGGGAGGGGAAGGGGGGACGTCTGTGGGAGAGAGGCCCCGCCCTCGCACAGAGGGGCGGGGGGGGGGGGGAGGATGGGGATGCCTGCAACCCTTTGTTTTCTATTCCTGGCTTCTCTCTCGCTTTCTCTTGTTTGTTTTATCTTTTTTATACTAGTACGTACATATGATCTGCGCCCAGCGTGCGCGCCAAGCCGAGCCTCCGCAACCATCCAAGCGAGCCTGTACGGAAGAGGCGTGGGCGCGGCGCGGCTTGGAAGCGTGGAAAGAGGTCTTTTTTTCAGACGGCGCAGACCTGCTCTGTACGCAGGGCTGGTTAGCTCTGTGCCTGACCTCCCGGTACTGGCACCGGCGGGCCATTGCCTATGTGCGCCCACAGCTCTGGCTGAAGCGAGCCCTTTCTAGCAAAGAGGAACCACCCGCTTTGCAGCCCCCGCCGAGGGCGCAGGCTTTGCAGCCCCCGCCGGGGGCGCAGCCCGAGGATTGTCTGCCGCAGCTCAACACGTCACTAAAGTTGGAGTATCTGTATATGTCGCAAGCTGCAAGGAAGTACCCATTCGACTTTGACTACTCAAAACTATCGCTGTCTGGCAATAGACTGCAGTGGCTGCAACGGGCGCTCTCCTGGTACTCGAATGTGACGAAATTAGAAATAACGTGTTGGATGCAGGCTGCTGCCCAGCTGCTGGGCGCTTGGCTAGAGAGGGCGGCCGCCGCGCCACTACGGGTGCTGGTGTTTAACTCACAGGAATATGGTAGTGATATTGGCAGACGTGAGTCATTGATAGAAAAAATGCTGGTCAAGCTGCGCGCTCTCCTGCCGGGAGTGCAGGAACTGCACCTGCAGGGTTGTTACTTTGGCGAGCCGGGGCTGGCGGGGCTGTGGGCGCCGCCCCACACGGCACCGCCCCTCCAGATGCTCGTCCTGCGTAACTGCACCACTCTCAAGCTGTGGGGCGCAGCCTTTGAATCCCTAGCGCCCACGTTGGAAGAAATCGAAATATCCGTTGACTATAAGCACCCTTTTTTGGAAGTTTCGGACAGGCTTGCGCTGCCCTTTGGACCGCGTGGCGTAGTCTGCCCACGCCTCAAAACAGTGGTGACGGATAGTGCCGTGACACCGGGAACGCTGATCCAGTTCTGTGAGGGCCTTGGGCACGAGTTCGTGGGATTCCAGCCCGCCTGCACGCCCGCCCTGCAAGCCTACGAGCTCAGCGTGTCTGCGTACGAGGAGGGCATGGGGCGGCTCTTCGGGCAAGACGACGACTTCTTTTGGCAGCCGGGCCTCTTGGCCCGGCTGCACCAGCTCCTGTGCCCGCTTGGGGGGCCCGCGCCCGCGTTCCTCCGGTTGCATCTTTCCAACCTACAGGCCCGCGCCGAGCCCGGTGAAGATGACCTGGCCGCGCTGCGGCTGCTGCGTCCAGTGTCTGTCTCGATACTAGACAAGGGGCCTTGCGTGGCGGGCGGCCGCGTCCAGAGCGGGCACCCGGGCCTTACCTTTTTTCGGCACTGTTGCACCGCGTTAGCCGGGCTCACAGAACTGACGCTCCTACTGGGCCTGCCCCTCTCACATTTTACCTACGAAGGCAGATTGGACCTGCGCGGTCCCAGGGCCGAGCAAGAAAGCGCACGCCTCAGTGCCTGGGCCCTCGCGTACCAGCGCCTGTTCCACACACTCACGTCTGCACGCGTCGCCGGCCTCACCTTTAGCTCCGTCAACTTGCAGCAATATTTCCAATACTACTGGCACGACTTGCACGGGATGCTCAAATTGCAAGACGTGGTTTGGCGCGGGCTGTGCTCGCTGGCTGTGCCGCTTCGGCTGGCCCGCTTCTTTGTGCTGAGCCACAATGAAAAACCCAACCCGCGACTCAAGGCAGAGGCACTCATCGCCCAAATACCGGCATCGAGCCTGCAGGGCAGTTACGCTCTGCTGCGCGTGTTCAGGTCGCCACGCGGAGAGATCGCCTACTCTTTGAAAAAATGCAAGGTCCGCCTGGAAAAAAGCGAAGCCTGCGAGCTGGCTCGCTACCTGCAAACCTGGTCCGGCAGGCGGCGCGACGCCCCCACCCGTTTATCTGCCGAAGCCTGGTTCTTTCTAGTTGGCTACTGCGTGTCGGATACAGTAGACTTTTGCGATGTTCAGAGATATTGGCGCTGGTATGAACAGACCTCGAGCGAATACGAGACTCCATTGCACGTGTGGCCGTACGCACGGCCGTGGTTTGATCGCGAACCGCAGCGCCTCGCGATGCTGCACTACACCAAACTTCTGCTGGGACAAATGAGAGCATCCGCTCGAAACCGTGTTCGTGGCTTTGACAGGGCCGCGGCCAGGGCCAAGCTGTCGCAGGCGCTGCTACTGCTGCGCCGGGTCGATGAAGACGAAGAAGACCGCGCCTGCTCACACGGCTTGGTTTTAGAAAGGGGGATAGGCCGAAAAAACCTGGCTGGTTTATGCGCTGAGTTTCAAGAGGGCGTGGCCTCCGTTCTGGCACGAGACTACCACGATTTGGCCTGGGAGGCGCTGCTCGGCTCGGCCTGGCAACGGCTGGAGGACGCCGTGTGCAACCCAACATCGGGCGTCTAAATTTAACAAAAATCACCACCGCGCGCTGGGCCCCCCTTCAGGGGGGGGGGGGGGCGGGGCTGCTTTCTTACCGCCTCTGCCCCCCCCCCTCTCTCTTCCCTCTTTGGCCCCCCTCCCACACCTCTTCCCGCCCTCTACCGTATCCTTCCAACAGACAAAGAACACACACACATACATATAAACTGAATATTTACCAAAAGAAAGACAGTTATGTCTAGGTTTTGGCGGCCTAATCGCTGTGACAAATGTGGCAAGCACAAGGGTTCGCCAGTGGCGGAGAAGACAAAGCCCGAAAAGACTCCAACACAAAAACAGAATCCAAGTGACACGTGCAGGAAATGTAAAAGTCAGGTGTCGCGACAGGTGTGTGTGAACAAGCCTGTGAAGATTTCCGGCATGTTATGAAGCTACGTATAACCTCTGGTCTAGAAAAGGAAATGCTCACAGACAGGTTTCTACATATCAAAGGCGACGATGGAGAAAAGCTAAGAACATACATTCGCGAGCTTGGCAGTCCCAATATGACATTCAAAAACAAAATTCATACGTATCTTGGTATGCACGCCGAACCCCAAGCTACACCAAGCTCCGAAGAACATGCAGAAAGGCAGAAATATTTCCGTGAACAATCTCAGGCGAGGAATCGACTTTGGACAGGACGTGACCTCACGCAAATGTAAGCACTGGAAAAGTAAGTCACTTATTCACTGTCTAACTAATTGATTAAAAATCTTTAATACTGTTGCACAGGGACGTAGAAATTATGATAACCGAGCCCGTCTACCTTGGAGATTTTGCAGATCTAGTCAATCTAAAGAGGCCCCTCTCTCTGTTTGAAGCGCGCAAATGGGCACGCGCCAATCGCGGGCATCCCCTTCTAGCAGCGTACTTCACGCCGGGAGGCGTCCGGGCACATGTTGATCATATAGTGCCAAGGCGCTGGGGAGGCCTTGACCATGCGCCTTGGCACTATATGTTGATGCCCGATATTGTGAACGCAAGCTTCCGAGAATTTTTAGACAACGATCACTTCGCAAACGGCGCGTTGGCAGCCAGTGCGCGCCAGCTATTCTCCGCCTACCGCAGAATGTGTAGACTGCGAAAGCAAGATGGCAACTGCACCAAGTGATCACACAGGGGGCACAAGCCACGCCAAAAAGCAAGAGACCAACTCACAGCGAATGAATGCAACCCCTTGCTGGCCAGACTCAACAGCGACCGCCTCTCATCGAGCTTAAAAGTAGTAATAACCCCCAGGAGCCCCGGAGTGCAACCGGCGCCTGGCTGAACCCTGAGACCACCGAGTTTGGCATCTACGAAGAGAGGCGCCTGTGGGGAGCCCTGCGGTCTAAGCACAGCGAAGGAGAGAAGGGGAAGAGAGAAAAATGGGACGAGTTTCCCCGCGGGGCAATTTAGAGCCTTAGATACTTAGTAGCGTGCGAGCGCAGCTTTTGGGTGGCAGAGCACAGGCTCGGGCGGGGCTAGCACGGCTCGAATAGGCCTTAGCACGGCTCGGACGGCTCCAAGCTGCGCCCCGGCGCACTCACACTCCTAGGGATCTAAGGCTCTAATTTCACTTTTTTTCCCCCCGAGGCCATTTTTTTAGGATCGTTCCCTCCCCTTCTCTTCCTCCCTCCCCTTCTCTCCCTTCCTCCCCTTCTCTCCCCTCCCCCACCGTCCTCTGACAAAATAGGGGAGGGGAAGAGAGAAGGGGACGAGAGAAAAATGGGACGTATTTTCCCGCGGGGGCAATTTAGAGCCTTAGATCCTTAGTAGCGTGCGAGCGCAGCTTTTGGGTAGCAGAGCACAGGCTCGGAGCGGGAACACCACCAAGCACGGTTGGCTCAGGAAGAGGAAGGCCTCCTAACCGCGTTGGCCGAAGAAGAGGCGCAGAAGGTCGAACTAGTACTGGCGCAGGACTGTGAGGTCAGGGAAACAATCGACGACTGGTGGGGCAATAGACTTTTGAGGCAAGTGCAGTGTGCGGCGTGTACGGGCGCCAGCATCGTGGGCCGGGACGACATGGGGCTTTGTCGGCAATGCTGCAGGCGTCGGCTTTATCTGTGCCCCAAGCCAGAATGCGTAGCCCAGGTCTGCTTTGACTGCGGGTTCAGCACACGACCACACGTGTGCCTCTCGCGATGTCAAAACGGCTGCGTCGCCAGACAAGACGAAGGGGACGTGCCGCGTACAGGGCAGCGAAGAAAAAAGAAAAGGAAAACGGTATGGTAACACAAGCGCAGCAAAAGCGCTTGGTGTTGTTAACGGACAGGCTTGCTAGATTGCACAGCGTGGGATATGTGGTAAACTACTTGTTTGCTAAGGGAAGCGGGGTAGAGGAGTTCATGGAACAAGAACTCGTTGCATCTTTCCCCAAAAACATCTCGGCAGTGTGGAGGCTGATGTACGACGAGTTGCGTTACTGGGAGAACGCCTCGCAGGAGATGTTGGGGCATGTGAAGGACGACGCAGATGCTCTGCTGAAGATAGCGTTTGACAGGGATCGCGCGGGGTGGGATGCGCTAGAGGTCAACTACTACACTGACTTTTCCAAACAGAACAAAACGCTGTTTGCAAAACTGGCCGAGGACGACGCGGATGAATGGGGGGTCCTTATAAAGTTAAGAAAAGACTTTGAAGCGGTTTGTGAGGATCTAACGGATGATAAATCTACTACTAAAGCGTTTTTGGAGCTCGAGTTTATCAACTACAAGATGGGTTTGATACACGGGCATTCGCTGTACTTTGCTAGGGCCCAACAGCTTTTCCAAAGGCTGTGCCCGCCTATCTGGCGTGATATACTGCCAGTCGGTGAGGTGCACTGGATCCTGACCGACGACCCCCGCCTTATGCGCTATCTGCTGAAGAAGCCAGATCTGGAGAAAGCGCTGCAGACAGCGGCCCGGACTGCGCTTGAAGGGCAGGTTGTCACTGCAGACTTGAACGGCGAGTACTTTGCAAATTTAAACGGTGTTTTGGCTCGGCTGAAGAAGGACCAGATCGCGCGGGCGGGCGAGAGTAGCCCGCCGCAGGGGCCCGGCGCAAGCGTGCCCTTTTTAGACAAGTGGGTTAAAAAAACCATGGAGCAGGCCAACCGGTTCTGCAGTCAAGCCCAAGCTCGCGTGGGCGAGCGAGAAGTAGCAGCAGTAGCTTCAGCTGGTTCCCGGCGGGCGCCCGGCACCCCCCGAGAAGAAACAACGCACAGACGAGCACTTACGCCAAGTTAACGTTAGCCAAGCGCTTATGGTCTTGGCGCAGAATAGCAAAATATGGGGGGGAGGAGGTTTTTACATGGAATCTCCCGGTGTGTGCCGACAGATCGACGCGCAGGTTGC
Organism: Paulinella micropora; assembly: GCA_019918135.1. Taxonomy (NCBI): domain Eukaryota; phylum Cercozoa; class Imbricatea; order Euglyphida; family Paulinellidae; genus Paulinella; species Paulinella micropora. Next base: position 32,863 of record WBZZ01003156.1, on the reverse strand, counting down.
GCTCTGGATAAGTATCAAGAAGAAGTTCAAGCAAAAGTTCGGGGACAGCGCGGCCTGCAATGAACGGGCGCGTCCAAGTCAGGGCGTGCGCAAACCTGTCAATTCTGAGTCACGCATTTTCAACAGTTGGTTCCAGAAGGAATATTTGGCCGGCCATGAAAGAAAAGAGTACAAACTAACCGAAGCTCAGTGGGAAGAACTTGATAAGCTAGAAACGGCAAAGTACACCTTGTTGGGCCCGCAAAGACTGTGGCTAGGCAACCACTTGGCTGGCTTGGTGAAAACACAAAAGCCGAGTGGGAGCGCTGATAATAAGCTTGATCTGCTTGTAGCGGATGGCTTCTGTCTGGCGTGGTATGACAAGACACAGAAAGCCGAAGCCGCGGCGCTGGTGGCGACCCGAGCCGCTAGCTACCAGGAAGAAGGGCTTGTCGGCGTCTCCGAGGAGCCGCCGCCTAAGCCCCTGCTAAATCCTAACGTCCAGTGTTATTTAAACGCTGCGGTTCAGTGTCTTTGTCCGGTACTAGCCGGCAGGATGTCGGATTTTGAAGGGTCTTGCGGTCGGTGTGCAGGCTGCCGGCTGGGGGCGTTGTGTAACGGCCTGGTTCCGTACGGAAGCGGGTTTGTAAGAAATACACAGCTTCTCGACTCTCTCCAAGGCATTCTAAAGGATGTACACAAACTCAATTCCGCGGACGAGAGTGGCTCCGGGGGCAGGATGGCTGACGTGGCTGAGGCGGTCGCTAAAATTAATCATGCAATCTATCAACCAACGGGCGCAGAGACTTGCAGTGTTTTTAAGCAACAGTGGGAAAGCAGCCTGCAATATCAAGAAGTCGAACGAAGAGTCTGTTACGCAGGAAACCACATAAATTTACACAAACAATCACCGTGGCTCCATCAGGGCATTGTCCTTGACTTGCCCATAGAAGCCAAGCAGGAGAAAAAAAGAGGAAAGAAGTACGAAAAGTTAGATTCCCTGGAACTGCATCTGACCCTCCAGGAAATCATAGATACCTACTTCCAATAGACAAGGCGTGACCAAAACTACGCACTCTGCTCCGCGTGCGAACCAAATGTCGTCCAAAGGGGTTGCACCTATACGCGCAGTCTGCTGGCAGAAAATTCCAGCGGGGCCGCGCCCTGGCTGGTGCTGGCTATACAGCGCACAGACATTGACGTTAGAATGAAGAACTCAAAACCAAAAAAGCTAAAAACCCCGCTACTGCTTACCCCTACCGTACAGATTCCCTTTGCTGATCTTTCTTCTATTGCGCAGACCCCGGGCGAGGGAAAAAGTTACACGTACCTGCTGGAGGCGGTGGCGTGCCATACTGGTGCAACGCCCGAGTCCGGGCACTTCTATGCTTACCGGCGCGGCGCCGACGACATGGGGGGCTGGTGGTGCCTGGACGACGCTAATTCCCCTAAAAGATTGGGGTGGGCAGAGGTGCAAGAGGACACAGCCTTCTCGGGCAGGCTGGTGGTGCTACGGCTAATTGATGAAAAGCCGCGACCCGCGCTGGGGCTGCGGGGGGGGAGCTTCCGACTAGTGGAGCGCTCCTGGGGAAAGGTCGGGCCGTCCAAGCTGGTTTACGTCACGGGCAAGGATGACTATGTAAAGAGTAGCAAGAGCAGGTTGTATATCGCCAAGATCATCTCGGCGATATGCGAAGGAATTATTCCCCCTGCTGAGCGGGCTAACAAAGAAATACTCCTCGGCTATTCAGAGGAGGAGACACTGAACCCTACGTTCAATGCTGCTGCAGTGGAGAAGCTCTTAACCGAGCAATTGCTAGCTCATTACGGCGTAGCTCTCGCGCCGTAGCGACAGTGAGGTAGGCAATCCCAAAGTACTAATTAAAAAAGGAAACAAAAAAGAGTGTTTTACAGCATCTCACTTTCCCCTCCCTCTCTCCCTTGCTTCTCCTCCCGCTCCCTGCCCCCCTTCCCTCCCCGGCAGTCCTCTTCCTTTGCTTCCCGTCCCACACTAACTAACTAACTCTGGCTTGGGATGTGAAAAGAAAAAGGAAGCAGGCGAAACAGAGAACGTGTGTGTGTGCGAGAGAAAAAAACCAAAGCCAGAAATGTGCCGGACAACGGGGCTGCAGCGCCTGGCCTTGCTATTGCTTGGCGCGCAGGTGCTGATCTTGTCGGAGGCTGTGCTGCTAGTCAAAACCAGGCGTGCGGTGTGTGCTATTGACCCGTTGCTGCCCTGCACGGGGTTGGGGGGGCTCCAGATGCCAAGTGCTTAAATGGTTCGCTAATACAGTACCGAAACGAAACCTTGGGGGACCTAACTCTCAACGTAGCCACTTTGACGAACGTGAGCTTGAACAACACGGGGTGGAGTCTGGCTTGGTGTTTTTGTAGTCAGCCATTCTATCAGCCGTTCGTACAGCTTGCGTCGAACTCGGCCGCAGCATACTGTACCAACTGATTGAAAAACGGCTACAAAAACTGACAGGCTGGCCGCCCTACTGACAAAATTCAAGGCCTTGCCTGTCAGGCCTTTGTACTCTTTCTTGCGAGAACTCTCAGTTTTTTTATTAATAATTTTTTTTGTTTTGGTCGGCCGTTTTCTTTGCTCTCACCGGGGGACGGCGGCTAGTTGTTGGCCCGGAAGTTGGGAGTGGAAATGCAGAGCGCGCGCCGGCTAGCAGTGCGCTTGGCACCGGGCGCATGGCGACGCCGTAGGTCCCGACACAGACCACCGCCGAAGCCACGCGCAGCCGACACTCGTACGTCTGCTCAAACAGCCACTCGGCCATGGCGGCTTGCACCAGGAACCTGTGCATGGGCGTGTCAGGCCAGCCCGCCCAGGACACACCCCGCAGCGCCGGCGCGCCAGGTAGAGCACTGTCAAACACCTCCTGTGACTTTTTGATCTCGAGCAGCCACAAAGTGCCCGTCCTCTTTTCAAACCAGATCTGGTCTATCTGAGTGCACAGTTCCAGTCCAGGCGTGTGCACCCGAAGCTGCGCGGCCACGGGCCGACCAAAACGCCCGTACAGAAAGGATAGGGCGCTGGCTGCCAAGGGGTGCAGCCGCCACAGAAGCTCCCCGGCCAAACGTAGGCCCGTGCAAGCCTCCAGACTGGCTCGGAAGCGTCGCATCTCGGCAGCGGGCGCCCCGTCCCAGATCACATATTCTTTGGCCCACAGTGTCCCGCTCAGCGCTGGCTCCCTGGCCTTGAGCGCCATCTCCACCAGCGCGTTCAGCTGCTGGTCCACCACGACGCCGTTGCCGCGCCCGAAAAAAGGCGATCGTACGATCCGTGCACCGCCAGCAGAGCTCCTGCGTGTCGCTTTGCTCGTACGAACCCCCCGGCGCCAGCTGCGATAAACGTTTTGAGCCGCGGTCGTCTTCTTCCTACGCCTGACTCGAGGCCGAGCGCGGGCCACACCTCCGCCTCCAGCCAGCCATGCAGCCCATTCAGCGCGCGGCCCTGGTAGCAGGGAATAAAGCTCGGAGGCCGCTGGTAAATCTTGTCGGTTACCTTGGGGCGTCGTGCCCAGTACAGAACGGCGCCCCAGGGGCTTTCTGCTTCGGAGCTAGCTTTTCTTTTTTGCATTTTTAGTTCCTTGCCCGCAAGAACCAGGAAGGGGACGGAGGGGACGGAGGGAGGGAGGAGGGGGGGGGGAGGGGGGAAGAGAAAGGGAAGGAGGGGGGGGAGGGGGGAAGAGAAAGGGAAGGAGGGGAACGAGTGTTGGGGGGGGGGGGGGCAGCCCGCCCCCCCCCCCCCTCTCCCTCTCTCTCTCTCTCTCTCTTCCCTTCTTTTTTTTTGTTGCTGTCTTGTCTTGGAACCAACATCTTAGGAAAGAGAGCAAGAGGGAGAGACAGACACGCACAGAGGAAGAAATGGGTCTCTACGGAGGTTGGAAGATGCTGGAAGACATTAGCCCCGAAGCATTGCACGCGGGACAGCTCGGGGCCGTACCAGCCGCGGGCGGTCCGCTGGTGGTGGTGCAGGACACGCTGGTTCGCCTACAGCACCTGTGCATAGAGGCCGCCAAGCGACGTGCAGAGGGCGAAACCGACATCTGGGCGCGGTTGGCGCCCACGCTGGTGACGCGCGTGCTCCAAGAGCACCCGCTGACTTGTGCGGTGGTGTTGGTGGCCGACAAGCCTGCACTCACGACGTCACTGAACAGAAACGTGCGCAATCGCGTGCCAAACTTGCGCGGGACCCGCGCAAGCTGCCCCCGCCCGAGCGGATTCAGGTCGCAGGGGAGAACGACAGGCTGCTGCACAACGGAGAAGCTATCGCGGGCGCACACGCAGAGGACTTGCTGGCTGAGCGACAGACTCGCCCTCTACTGCTACAGCACGTCCAAGATCTGCTCTTGCGCTCTGAGAAGCTGCAGGACGCAGGGGCTTGGAAGCACCTAGCCGCCCTTGCAGGCAAAGAGGACCACAGCCGAGCGCAGGCCGCCTACCCACTGGTAGTGCTCGATTTAGGCGCAGCCGGCGGTTGCTGGGCGCTCGAGCTAGAGCGAGCGGGGGGGCGTCTGGTTTGGCGCCAGGGACGCTACAGCGCGATGCAAGAGGGGGAGGCAGACCTGGGCTGTTTCAGGTGGGCCGAGCGCACCCGTACGGCCCTGCCCGGCTGCCGCGTTCTCTTCGACACGGTCGACACCGATTTTCTCGCGCTCGGGCTCATTGCCCTGTCGAAGTACGACCCGGCCTGCGAGAGACCGTCCCTTCTAGTCTCGTTCCGCCGCAAGTTTCTGTTGGACCTGAACAAGGTCTATGACTTCTTGCGACGCTGCCCCGGCGGTGTCAGCGCTTGGTTGCGCGCCGTCATGCTAAACGGGACGGACTTTCTACCGCACGCGAGCTGCGCGGCAGGCCTTGCGGCCAGAGCTCTGCTAGCGGTGCAGGAGGAGCGCGAGCGCGGCCCCGCGCTCGGGTACTCCGACCTGCGAACTTTTGTGCTTGACGTGTGTGCTGCCTATGTCTACAAATCTAGGGGCAGCGTGCCCTTTGAATCTAAGCGTACAACAGAGGAAATTCATTTTGATACACGTCTACTGGCCAAACGTTTGCCCGACCTCACGACCCTGCGGAAAGCCATGGAAATACACAACTTGCAAGTTCGCTACTGGCAATCGCTCCAACAGCCCGAAACTAGCCCGGCCAGCTAGCCAGGCAAGCCAGGCAAGGTATTTCTTTTTTTATTAAAATTTAAAACTCTATGGACCAGACCGCGCATTTAAAACTTCATTCAACCGTCGATCTTGTCCTTCTTGGGGGTGTGCGTGCGCGTGTGAAGGGGGGGGGGGCCCCCCCCGCCATGTAGGGGGGGGGTGCCCCCCCCCTCTTCGTGGCGTTTGGGCCCTCGTCCCTCTTTCTTTATTTCTTGTATTCTTCCCCCCCCCCCGAAAAAGTATCTAGACTAAGGAGCAAGGAAATCTCTTCTATGTCAGACTTGTTAGCCGACAGAAAGCTTGGTAATTCTTGCAACAGTCCACCGAGGACAGAGGTCGGCTGTTTGCAGCAGCTGCCGCCAATATCACAGCAGCCCTGGTGCATCGCAGAGTTAAATGTAGTTGACCAGGAGCTTGAAAGGCTCGGCAAAGAACGCCAGTCTTGTGTGCGGGTCATTCGTGATACCCAGCTGAAGGCCTGGGCTTTATCTAAAGTCCAGGTTGCGGGGGGGCGCGAGGACACCCCGGAGCAGCCCCAGACTTCAGCCACGGCGAAGCAAGGGCTAGAAACACTGCGGCTATCGATAGAAGATACACAGAAGAAAAAACAGCAATTGGATTCGCGGCTGGAAAAGCTGCGGCAGATTAATACCGACCTGGATAAGTTCCGACGGCTGCTGCAAGCAAGACTGTCGCGGGCGCGGCTAGGACTAGAGCTGGGTGAACAAAATATGGCCAAGGCACAGAGGCAACAGGAAAATATTAAGCAGCTACTTTTGCGGTTAGTGTCACAGGCTCAGAAGGACCAGGCGGGGCTCACCATGCGGCACAGACAAGAGCAAGCAGAACTCGAGGCGCAGTACCAAGAGGAGAAAGACGCGCTCTGGCGCAGACACGAACAGGAACGGCAAGAACTCGAGCGGGTGTTGGAGCGGTACGCGCAGAGGCACCACGAGTCTTCCGACTGGCAGGCCCTGCGTGGGGATGCTAACAGGAGCATGCTGGCGCAGCGACAGCAGCTAGGCCAACAACACCTCGAACAGCAGCAGAAGCTAGCGCAGCGGCAGCTGTGGCAGAGACAGCAGCTCGAGGCAAAGGGCAAGGCGCGGCTACAACTGATGCTGCGGCGGTGGCAGGAAGAGCGCCTGTCGAAGTTGGAAGACTATAACCAGTCGGCGCAGACGAACCTTGAGTGTTTGCGGCAGTATGAACAGAGGCTGCTAGCGTGTCTTCGGCAACTGTCTTGGCGATGCCGACAAGTTGCCGAGGAAGGCGCACCAAGACATTACAAGGAAGACTCTCTTTTAATAAAAGAACAGAAAAAAGTACCCTAAAAAAATGATTTTATTAAAAGCTATAGCTAGGCGAAAATATTTACCACTCCTTCGGAGGGAAGAGGGAGGAGGGGAGGGGAAGAGGGAGGAGGGGAGGGGAGGAGGGAGGGGGAGAAATACAAATTGTAACTACTGCAATTATGTAAGAGCTGCAGTTTACACGAAAAACAACAAGAACAACAACACACGATGGAGGAGCTGAGTAGCAAAGTCCGCAGGACCGATCATCGACAGACGGTAGTAGACGGGCGTCGACAAACTATCTTGCGGACCGAGCTACTAGACAAGCTATGCCAAAGCCACCGGATCCGAGCAGACGAGATCGCCCAGGGTTTTATACCACCAGCAAAGATGGTTGGAATAATCGAACGTTGGCGTCCAATCAGGCTCCGACGCCACCTTTCCTCCGACACACTGATGGCGACTGATCTGGAGTTCGAGCTGGTTAGAAATAGCGCCAAATTTAAACAGAAGCTCCAAAGCCTCTGGCCCAACCGAATTCCTTGCCTCAGTCTCTCCAAAGCACAAGTCGCAAAGCTGGCCAACATTTCCGCCGACGATGCTAGCTGGGACACTGTTATTAGGCTGGCCGACAGCGATCTGGTTCTAAAACACGTAGCAGCTAATCTATCAAGGAACAAGCCAATGCTGATTGGCCAGCTCATTGATTATTTGCAGCTACTTGGACACCTACAAAAATGTGCATTAGTGCCTAAGGTGTATGGCCTGGTATTCATCTTTGATGATGACGCGAACGACAACAGAGCGCAAGCAGTCCGTGCTGCCAACGACAGCAAAGCTACCTACAGCGCCAAGAACTATTGGGTTGCTACAGAGCTTGTAAAAGGGCAGAGCACTGGAAAAGAGACAACCATGTTAGCGTACCAAGAATCCTCAGATTTTCCTGGCGCAACTCTTTTCCTGGTCTTGGTCGACGCGATGTTAAACGTTCTGGGAACAGCACAAGTTTTGTTCTTTAATTGGACGCCAGAAGGAACGATTTACAGCGAAAAATCCCGCCAGTTCTTGCTCCAGGACATAGCACCCGAATGCTGTATGCAGATCGATTTCGACGCCAGCCTATACAAAAACAACACGGAAGTAGTAAAACTAGCTAACTTACTCAGCGCCGTGGCAAATGGTTTCACGCGCCTAAAGCCAAGCTATTTCCTAGTGCTTTGGGAAAAGCTAAGTTTACACGTGGAGTGGGACAAGATGCTAGGGTCTCCTAATTTTGTACTTAGCGAAGCACTGACCATTGCCTGCGAGTGGTGGTACGACGACTTGTGCCAGAGCAAAGCTGGGACACGAGAATACGACGGTTTCCTGTTCCGTGCCGCACGATATCTCAGCGTACCAGTAGGTGGCGGCGGTGTTAGCTACTTTAGCACAGGCCGGCCCAAGGCAAGGTTTTTGTACGAGAGTGCCTTCATAGAAAAGCACCCCAGCAACCCCGACATGTTTCGGTTTCGCAGGGTCGACGAAATAGAAAAATTAGTGCGGGCTTATCCCATCTTTGGCGCACACGACGTACGTTGCTTTATCAAGTGTCTTCTCTTGCTTATCCAAGCTCGCGCCAAGATTTTTCAATCTTTTTCGCGGGCGCACCCAACACAAGACGATGCAGTGATCAAAGACAAATTCCTAGAGCTTCAGAAGCAACTAGAAAAGGGGCAAAGTGTCGTCGATCAGCTACGAACAGATATTCTCAGTTTGGGAAGACAGACGGAGGCCCAGTCACCAAGGGCTATGTTTCAACAAATGCACAAGGAGGTTGTGACAGCTCGACGGTCTTACACTTGACACTGAGAACTAAGACAGGGAGAGGGAAGAGGCAGAGAGCGGGAAGCACGACACCTGTCGTTTTCCCTTCCACCCTGGAGCCCCGGTTGGCCTGACTGCATCGCATTGCCTTTTTGTCCCCTCTACTACTTATTTATATAACTTTGCTAATAAGAGTCTAGGTGCAAAAGTTGCAGTCAAAACAGTCGCGAAAACGGAATCCGATTTAAAAATCGGATTATTCGGACAGAAAAAAGGTGCCCAAGCCACCTAAGAGAGTGCTCTCCATTTGGGACTGGAGTACGACTGTTTTGTCTGCAGCGCAGACACCGGTCGTTTTCCACTTCCCCTTCCCCCCCCCCCCCCCGGAGCCCCGGTTGGCCTGACGACAGTGCACACTTGGGATTCCCAATTGTCGGTCCAGGACAGTTCATCCGGTCTTACGACATGGGGGTGAACGTACACCTCAAGTGCCTCATGTGCGATGGCCATCTTTTTGTGATCCGTCGCTAGACTCAGCTCATAAGCCTCATAAGAGTCAGTAGCGTTGAAGGGATCAATATCGTTCTCTTCTCCTCTTTTTACTCCATATATCACTCGCCGTGCGGCGCAATCAATCACAGCCCCCATCGTAGCCAATTGGTCATACGATAGTAATATTGACCCGTGGTAACCGGGGACGACATAGAGGTCCATACGGTATACTCGTGCGGATTTCAATTTAAAGGTCAGTGTGATGATTCCCGTGATATCCGTCCGGCTGCTCACTCCTTTGAGAGTGCCCGTTGACTTTTTCATATTTCCGTCCACCCAGTCCCGGTATCGATTAAAAAACTTCCGGCCGACAATATTAATATTCGCCATCGTATCATTACCAACTTTTAATATTGTCTTCAATGTTTCACAATAAAGTTCCGTATAACACAGAGCATCGGGCCTGTGTATATTGGCTGCGAGAACAAGAACTTTACGTCCCAAATTTTGGAGTCTTGTCTCTAAGTTTTTCAACTCCTCCTTCTTCTCCGCCTGCTTCACCTCATTAACATTTTTATTATTCTGCGGTACTGGTGCATTTACTATTTGAGCGACATTGTCTTGTGGTACTTGAGTACACACATTGTCTTTTTGCTCGCCACCCGCCGCGACCGTAGACATTGAGTCTGTTCGTGGTTGTTTGCTTGGCCGAGGCGATACGTCTGCCATTGGCCTCCTCGCCTCCATCGCAAGTCTCGCCTTCCTATTTGCATCAGTTATCATTGGTAACCGTGCTGTATGAACGGGTATGAGACTACCTTGGGGCTGCAGTCTCTGTGTACCCACATCTTTGTTTTCACATAGAGGAAGCGTTGGCCCAGTCTGCACAACAGCATTAGAAAGCACTGTGACTTTAGGGTTAAACTTCACAGTCTTCTCCTTCCTCTCTTCTTCCCCCTCCAGTCATTCCACCACCTCGAAACGGTTACCTTGAGTAGTGTCCGGGTAGGATGACGTATCGGTCTCCGAGGCAGTGTTGCAGGCCTGAGCTTGACCGAAATTCGGGTTGGAGCTTGCCCACGAGCCTCCTCCTCCTCTGGGTAGGGGGGCTGGAGCTCGAACAGCTCTCCCTCCATAAGGGGTATATCCCCGACCTCCTCCTCTTCCTCTCTGAGGGGTTCCCTGCCACCTCGAGGCTCCTCTCCATGTTCCTCGTCCTCCTCCTCCTCCTCCTCGTCCTCCTGCTCCTGCTCCTCCTTCTCGTCCTCTTTGAGAGGCCTTTAAGTTCTTTTGTCTCTCCCTTTCCTCCTTCTTCTCCTTCATCCTCTTCATGTAGGTAATGATTGCCTCTCGTAACTCCTCATCATCACACATATTGGCATACCAACCTTCGTTCACAGCGGCAATCTGAAGCATATTGAAAAGGCCCGGTTCCTTGCCTTCCGTCCTGCTCAGAAAATTTGCCCTTGCTGTTGGGTTCTGCCTATCATGATTGAAAGAGCAGTCTCTGTTCTCCATCTGTGCCTTACACTGCAAGCCCGCGAACCACCTCCAACATGCGGTCTTCAGGTCTGGCTCTCTCTGTCTCTTCCAACCGGCAACTCTGTTTGTGTACGTGGCTTGTGCGCCAACAGGTACACCGCCTGCCTGTGCCGTATGTGCCTCCGTGAGCGAGTCCATGTTTGAGCATGCACTCATCACTTCTTGAAACAGTGCTGACGGAGCAACGCTTTGAACCGTATTTTCGAACACGTGTGTCTCGAGGAAGTTCTTGGACTTGACTGAGCTAAACGTCGAGCATTGTTGTATGAGCTGAGTAAGCTTACTCGGGTTAACTGTGTGTAACGCCGAAAAGAAATAGAGGATGATCGACTTGCGGCCATAGAATAGCCCATAGGAGGAAACTACCTCCGTAAGGGTCGCCGCCAAGCCAACAGCACTCCTCAAACTCATCGCCACTGTCTCAAAGATTTCAAATCCTATGAGAGTACCAGTGCAGAGATGCTGGTATCCATGAGATTGAAAATATGAAATGAGTGTGGCCACCGCCAGTTCACACTGAGCGTCCAGGCCTGTTGCATTGTTTCTCTTAATCTCCTCCTTCTTTCTCAAAAACTTGTACTGTGTCAGATAAAATCCCTCCGAGACTAGAGATTGGTCAAAAACAGTAACAAGGGCCTCGTATTCCTGCGTTTCGTCGCAAGGAAAAGCCTTCATGCAGGCATTGATCTCTTTGAGCTTGCTCAAAAGCGAAGCATCAGAGTCTTTGTCTGAGCTCGTCTTGGCATATAGCATGAGACTTGCCACTCCTCCTTTCTTCCCCTTGAAGGCATTTATGATGTTCTGTCTGTCCTTCTTCTCCGTGTTTGTGACCACCACCGTAGTTGAGCCCGAGGGTGCAGGGGCTGGTGGGGCAGGAGCTGGTGGGGTCAAATATGTCGGAGGGTGTGTCTTTGCACCACTCACTTTTGCTTTCATTCTTTCCAGTCTCATCGTCTTCTCGAACTCCTCATTCTCTTTCGCCTTCTTCTTCTCAGATATCACCAGCTTTTGAGCATGAGTGATAAAGGCCACCAATTCAGAAGCAGATCTGAGAAAATTATATTTCCCCACATATTGGTCAACACCTGCTTTGTTGGCGACCGGTGGTGCGTTACTAAGTGATTTAAGGACAGAGTGATCCTTGGTAGGAATCCATCTCTTCCATGCCTCCTTGTGCAGTAACGCACCCATCAACAGTCTGATCTTGGTCAGAACTCTGTCGGTCTTCTCTAACTCATCAATCACAGGATGAGTTTCTCCTGCTGCCTTAATGCTTTTTTCCATCTCTGCCTTCCCCTCCTCCAAGGCCTTCATTTCCATCGTAAAAAATGAAATACGCCACTCGAGTTTTTCGAACCCAGATTGGTCTTCATTTTTGTTACATCGACTGCCTCCTGACCAGTCGCGAGGAATCTGGCCGTTGCTCTTGGGTTTGTGTACTGGAGGTAACCCTCACATCGTGGGCCGTATGTACGTTCCCAAATCAGGGTTTGAGTGTACACCCCAAAGATAGCATCGAGTAATTCAAGGTGGGTGTGTGTGTCCCCAAACTTGATATGCTGTATCTTCTTTCTCTCTTCTGGATCAGAGACCAGTTTGCCGAGGAGCTGTGCTGTGTTTGATAATAGGATATAGACATCCTTTTTAGCACGACTTTTCTCTCTTCTTTGATCCTGAGGGATCCACACATAGGTATCCTTCTCTACCCCCATCTTGTTATCAAACTCTTCTTTAGTGAGGTCATAGTGGTCTTGCACCCACTGTTGTTCCTCCACTGTGATCTCCTCTCCATCACTATGAATCAAGTCGATCATTTTTCGTCCTCCTCCTCCCGTGTAGGCAGGTGGTAAGGGATTACCATATGCTCCTCCTCCTCCCGTCTCTTCTTGTTCAAATCCTCCTTCATCATCCCACCCTCTTCTACTCCTCCTCCTACTCCTTCATCTCCTCCTCCTTCATTCAATCCTCCTCCTCCTCCTTCATTCAATCCTCTTCCTCCTCCTCCTCCTCCTGCTTCTTCTTCTTCTCTTCTTTGATCTGCCTCCGAGAATTCACTCACTTCGGCGGTCTCTGTCGACATGATGTCGTAGTAGTGATCAACAGGAGGACAGTGTCAGCTCCTATGTTTGGTTTTTGTTCGTTTGTGTTCTGTTCCTCCTTCAGTCGATTGACTAGTAAAGAGAGAAACTAATAGAGAGGGTAGGATAAGATTCCCTGTCCTCTATGAAACACTGTTTGTATGTTTGTTTTTGTTTAGGAAAAATAGTCTTTGAGACTTTCTCCGATTTCTTGTTCTCCTTACTCAGATTACTTTCTCCTCCTTCTTTTCTATATTGTATCTAGTATAAGGCACTTGGACCTACACACAGATAGTAATAGAGAAGCTAGAAAAGCTCTCCTTGAGAAGTCGACAGTCGGTCGGATAGGTTCTCAGACCTACCTTTAGAAAACGATCAGAGATTTGCAAAAATACTCTGACGTATGTGTGAGATAATGCAGATAAATGCACAAACTAGAAGGGTAAAGTGTTGTGCTCCTGTCCCTATGCTTGTTTGTGTTTTGTGTGTGTTCCTTCACTCTTCTGTCCACCTCCTTCTTCTTGGTCTCTGTGTGAGAACAGCAAGAACGACAGAGAGTTTGTACCTGATGTCTCCTTGTGAGCACACAGATACTGATTGGGCTAGAGGGTACGAGACACCTGCTTGAGACCAATCAAATTATTTGTTTTGTGAAAGAGTTATGAGGGAGCTGTGTTGGAGTATTTGTTTTCGTCTGACGTCCCCGTGTGAGACAGGTCAGTGAAAATTCACTCTGTTGCCTGTGTGGCAAAGCAGAAAGAAATCACCCTAGTGATGTGGACTCCAAATGTAATGCCCCCAACGATAGCTCGTAAAAAGTCGGTAATACAACCAAACACAGTCCTCAAAAGATGAGAATGATGTCTCGTTATATTAGCTCAGTGAAGCTAAAAAGGAAAACTGCAACAGACCAGGAATAAAATGGCATCAGGTCCAAATCCGGACAAATAATACTGAAAAACAAGCTGGTGCACCTGTCATCAGGAAAAGGTATTTTTTACCGGCTATCCGGGGGGTGATGCCTACATATCGACTACGACGCGGAGGACGCGTGGGTGCTGCCCTGATTGCTGCGCGGCAACCCGCCCGGGGCGTTCGATTGGCAACGCAACGTGGGCTTCGTGGGGCTGGAGCGGATTTATTTCGGGCAACAGACACGATCCCGCCACAGAAATTAAAAAGAACAGTAACGTTCTCAGTGGTAATGATATGACTGAAATAGGTAATACCTAAAAAGGTAGCCACCAGTATCAGAAATGTCACAATATAACTAGTAATTAGTATTAATATTAAGGGCCGCTATGACTAATTACTCTCCCACTTCCTAAGGGATCTAATCAGTAATAATAATCTTCAATGTGTAAACCATAGTCTAACTTGACTAACAGTAGATGTAAAAACTTGAAGAAAGTTAACATATTAATACTACAATATTAATAATTCGGTCCGGTGCGGTATTCATTCTGATAAGGGGGACGCACCGGTTACATGCCGTTCACTGGAGACATTGCGAAGCTCATAGACAATTGCCGGTTGCCGGCAGTTTCTTGCGAGCATTGCGAAGCAGTTGTGAATATCGTCCAGAGGCACTGGCCCACGGTGGTCACTCGATACAAATTTTTGAATCAGGTCGGACACTGCGAAAAAACTTCTTTGTGAGATTTAATAAAACAAAGTGATCAAAACTAGGCTGAAAGCACTATGATTTGGATTAGATGACGGTGTCTTTGCGACTGGGCCACTTAAAGCACTGCCACCACAAGTGACACCAACATTTTTTGCAAGCAATAGGATTGATATCGAAAACATACAAGAATTGCTGATTGAATATGAAGCAGTCAACAGAAGCCTTGGCATGATGAAGACAAGTGATAGATCCAGCATCATGCATCATCACTGTGATAAAGTGGTAAAAGGGCATCAGTTAGTGCACACTGAACCAGTGGCGTTGTAAACAAGCAGACTAATAATAGGCATCCTGAACACTGTCGTCGACACCATCCGCACCCTGGTGTGATTGTACAACGCTCTGGGGCTGTCTGTGCACGTTCAAGGAAAATTTCATGCCAGCACTTGGACTTGAAACAGTAATGTCCCTAAGTGGCTGCCTGTCCACATCTCCACTGGGTGTTCTCTGGCCTTTTGTGCTAGGGGGAGGAGGGACTGGCCTTCTGGGTGGAGAAACTAGACTTGACAGGTTGTGATCGATCGAGCTAGTGTTAGGGCGTGGAGGAAGCGGTGGCACAGGTCTGGGAGGGGCTGGGCTGGTTGGTCGCACCGAAGGCGGCCTTCTCACAGGAGACTTCGCTCGAGAAATGCTCCTACTACCCTTGTGAGCACAACTGGGAGACTTGGGATCCGCTGCTGAAGCGATGTCCGGCGAGACTGGAGGGGGTGGTTTGATCTGCTTTCGAGAAGTAGGAGTCAAGACTCGTCCTCTGTGTGGTGACTTGAGAGGGGTGCGACCTCTGGCCTTGCCAGGGGATTTGAAACTTTTGACAGGAGACTTAGCTTTCGACGGAAGCGACTTAGCGCTGCGCGCAGGTGAACGCAAGGACTTGAGAGGGGAGCGCATTGCTGAGCCAGCAGCACTGGCACTACCAGGCTCTCCTTCTGCTAGCTGGATTCCGTACTTTGAAAGAAGAGTCTTTGCGGAGGCAGTGATGCCCTGATAGGAAGCCTGCTTGGCAGAACTAGAGTGAACTGGAGGAGCAGAGCGTGTGTGCACGGATGGAGAAGTGGGCAAAGCTTTGGCTTGAGGCGAAGCGGACGAAGACAACGATGAAATCCTGTTTGCTGGCACCTCTGCTGCTGCAGGCCTTGAAACAACCGATTCCGGGTGAAGGTATTTCTTCCAAGAACCTCCTTCTTTCTTGATTTCAACTTCCTCTTTTGCTTGCTCTTTTTCTTGCTCTTCTTCCTCGTCGGAATCCGTCACTGGATCTGTGTCCGCATTCTCAGCAGCGTTGACATCGCCATCCTCCATGGCGACGGGATTTTCGCCAGCTGCAACTGCAGGTTCATCCCCATCTTCTGAATGGTCCCCTTCGCCATGCTCCTGTCCTTCTACCGGGGCCCGGTGCACGCGCAGCCCCAACAGACCTGGCTGCGCTTCTTCTGAGACAGCTTCCCCTTCTGCCCTTGGTTGATCTGGATGGAAGGCCAGTACGTTGGACCTGGGCTGCAAGCCATCAGCTGAAAAGACAGTTTTTGCCGGTTCGTCCCTTGCAAAGCTGCTCGACATCGCCACAACATTGCTTGGCGGGCGGCTTGCTGGCAATACTGGGGGCGCAGAACGCTCTTGGATTGACACAAGAGCCGTCTGCTCTTTTACCAACTCGCGATGAAGGGAGATTTCCATTTGGTCTTGGGCAAGATTTTGGGTGTGTGTACGCGCTGCTTCGATCCTTGACACATCAACCCGATTGATGGATGGGCTGAGAGGAGCGAAGTTCATAGATCCTGCGCCCCGCACACACACACACACACAATCATATCTTACCCTACCTACATGTATGCATGTAAACGCAGCTTATGTTATACTGCATGCCTACAAACTCGCACGTATGGTGCACCCACACTTTGCCAATAGATTTGCACCTACACTTTTCAAAGGGATATGAAGTGCATGCGTCGATCATGCAATGGATAGCTCAACCTTGAGACAGAGGAGGGCCTTGCTCTGCCCCGCTGATGCTTGTGCGAGAAGGCTGGAAGGCTAGGCGGCGAATGGGCATTTCCACATCACTGCCTGGACTGGGAACTGACTCCGACAGGGCACTTTCAGCACCTACATTTAAAAAAAGGGGCTCCTTGTAAGAATGATCAGATTCCGGCCACAGTTTGCTCAACGTTGTTGTATTCTATCTACGTACCTATCATTTATTATTTTGAAGAACCCACCAAACACAATTATACACACTTGCACAAACCAAAGAAAGAAAATCAAGACCTCGAGGAGAGGCTGAAGGGGGAGCAGGCCCGTGTGCATGTCCGGCTAACTGGCGGGGAGGAGGAGACACAAAGGGCCGATAAGGAGGCGAGACAGGAGCAGGGGATTCCAGTCCTGAAGAAAGAAGTGGTCCAGCAAGCAAGCAAGCAACAAAAAATTTGCAGACATACATATAGATATGTTGACAAATAAATTATAACTTGAGAAAATGAAAGTGAATCGATGCATACCCATACAAATGTATGCACGTGTATGTTGTTGAAAGTTAGACGCAAGAAATAATTGAAAAAACTAGGACTGGGAAGTGTTTGGGGAAGGAGAGGAGATAACCAAACAGAAAATTCATGTTGAATCGATGTACCTGGCTTGGTATTTATTCGTGTGCTGTAGTTTTAACTATCGTCTCAGTTTATGTTGTCTACATCACTGTCTCTACGCTCATAAATGATCAGGTCTTCAATTTCATAATACAAAATTTAAATACTTGTGAAACAAGTAAAATTGGTTGCGTAATTGCAGTCGTCCTCACCTTGGGAAGCTGGATGGCTCCACTGAACAGACGGACTCATTGGAGGTCTCCAACTCTTAGACGATCCAAGGCTAGGATTGACGGGCTGTGTGACATCAATATCCATCACTTCTTGCTCCTGACCAGCGTCAAAGTTGAACTCGCGGTTGTAGCGGTCTGCGGCGGCAAAGTATTCTGCTTGCCGCTTCCTGAGAATGCGCCACATGCAGCAGTAGGCATGTGTAATGAAATGTCACGGAAGCATTCACAACCAGCTGCAGCAAATGAAATTGTTTGCAGGTTTAGCACATTCAAGAAGGCGGGCAAAGCCAATACATATAAAAAAGGGGGGAGGGGGGTGGGCGGGGGCGGGGGAAAAAATGAACAAGTGGTCTCAGAGAGCGCAAGAGGAGTTTCAAAGGTACTTTTGGCGATGTCTGCAGTACAGCAACCCTCCCAGACTAAGCACAGCGACGGTGCTTGCTCCCCAAATAACGTGGGTAAAGGACTTCTCGTCTCCTGCATTGACAGAATCTGTGGTCGAACCATGACCCTACATAGATGTAAATATAAACATTCATAGATACACAGAAAATTGTACATGTCCTAGGAAGGTAGAAACGTGGATGAATATGTAGGCAGAGAGACAACCTCTATCGGTACAATTTCTGCGTTGACTTCACACCAGTCTCCGTGCACAACAGCTGCCATGTCTTGGTGTTCTTTTTCTCCACACTTTCGCATCAACATTGGCTCTTCCCTTAGCAGCTGTGAGTGAGCCAGCAGCCCTATTGTAGTGATAGTATTAATATTGTTTAAGATAAAGATAAAGGTAAAGACAAAGATAAAGATAAAGATAAAGATAAAGATAAAGATAAAGATAAAGATAAAGATAAAGATAAAGATAGCAGCTGTGAGTGAGCCAGCAGCCCTATTGTAGTGATAGTATTAATATTGTTTAAGATAAAGATAAAGGTAAAGACAAAGATAAAGACAAAGATAAAGATAAAGATAAAGATAAAGATAAAGATAAAGATACCCGCGTTTTCACGAACGGCGCAGGCTCCGGGCGAGTCGGGCATCGAGAACCAACCCACCAACAATTGTTCCGCTTGTAGTTGTGCTTCGCTTGATGTCAGCAAGACCGTCAATTGCTGAGTCTTACCGTCCAAGGATGTGGCCTCGACCTGATTGGGAGTGAGGGACAAGGGCTCCATACAGGGTGCTAAGGCTAAGGCTAAAGTCGAGCTGAGGTTGGGAAGCTTGATCCGCGCTTCCTGTCCATGGCCAGGACTAGCTGTGGTCGTCGCAGGTGAGTCCACAGATGTTGCAAACTCGGAAAGAGATTCCACAGTACTAGCTGGTAAAACAAATGTGAGCACGATCACCACTTGATTACCTTTCTCTAAAGTGTCTTTGACACATTCAAAACTTTTTGCACCCTTGGCAGGTACGGATTCCCATGAGTGAGGCAAACAGACCTGTCAGCACAGAACCAAGCATTGAAGCTCTTTTCACACAAAACAGTCTGAGAGAGACCTCTCCTTGGCCGCAATGGCAGGGATTAGAGGTGCAGATTGTGTCGCGCTGGGAAGTGCAATGTTGTTGTACGCCAAAGAAGCAAGCCGCAGCTGGCATGCACATTGTGCATGGCTCCAATCCATTAGAGCCAAATTCAGAGTCGTCCACATCATTGGGCTCGTAGCCCTTGCATTTGCGCGTTGTACAGAAGCGACCTTCGAAGCCAGGAGCATTAGTGCAATCGCAAGCATAATTGCCATCCCAGGCCTGGGAAAAGTCGACGCATGTGCCTCCATTCGTACAATCGTTCTTCAAGTCACAGTCTGTCAAACATACCTACACATATAAATACGTACAAGCACATATATTGAGTAAACAACTAGCGAAATAATCACCTGGAATAAATAAATAAATAAATAAATCAATCAATCAACAAACAAATAAATGAATAAGTTAAATAAATAAGTAAACAAATTCACAAATAAATTTAAAGAACATTTCAGGAAGCAGTAAAAGAAGTATTAATTAGAAATAAGGCATGCACCGTGTCGGAAAACTTGGTGCAGATATTTTTGATTGCGGCAGAGCCCCCTGGACAAACTGAACAGAGCCGACACGGCTCGAACCCGTCGCCAAGCTCGCTAAACGTGTAGGAATCCACACATGATCGCCGCCGTTCGCAGCAGTCAGAGTTGCTGCAAGATAAGGACGAGCCTAAACAAGTGCACAAGCCAAAAATATTGAAATTCAGAGCTTCAGAGCAAAAATTATGGGAAAAGTGTATGTAAATGGCAGGTGATCGGTTGAAAAATGTCGACGCTATATCATTATGCGTTTTTGGTGATCCTTTGCCCCCCCCCCCCCCTCCTTCCCTTCCCCCTGCCCCTTTCCCTCTCTGCCACACACACACACACACACATACACACGCCTCCGCTCCCCAACACACACATATACACACAGTTATTTTCTGCTTACAGATTGCGTTTGGATCAAAGCGAAAAGGCCCGCCCGCTAGCGTGGAGCAATCTCCTCTGTAGCCGTCTTCGCATGTCCTCAACTCGCAGCAATCCTTAGCAGTACAGTCCTCGCCTCCCTCCCCGCACAGATTCGTTGCAACCAGCAGCTTGGGTGCAGCGCAGCTAAGACGAAAGTCTGTGGCGCAGTTCAAGCGTCGGGCTCGTGTTGTGGTAATTGGAGTGGTCTTTGTCGTGGTCGTAGTTATCGTAGTGGTTGTGCTGCCAGGCGCGGCCGTGGTGGGCGGAAGAGGAGATCGAGAAGGCGTAGGAGAGGGCGATACTGCGATACAACATGCCTATACAAAAACAAACAGAAACAAAGGCAAGGTCTTTGCACAATTCTCTGGGTTGTCACGGACAAAATCATAAAGTAAACACCTGTGTATTGCACGTGGTTCCACAGTTTCGGCTTGGGTCCAGCTGCATTCCTGCTGGACATGTTCCCGTGAAGTCGACACTGCACTGGAGAGTGGCGCAGCACTCGCTGACTTCGCACCGTGCAGAAAGGCCTCTCAGTGAGTTGCAGGTGGCATTAGGAAGAAGCTTGTAGCCTGAAGCCCCACAAGCCACGTAGGCTCCGTCCTTGAAATTTTCGAAGTCGTCTTTGCATATTCCTACCGTGCAGCATTCGGATGCTTCACAGCGGTTAGGGTCTCCTTTAGAGCAGGAGGCCGAAGGTCGCCAGATGGTGGTGGCGGTATTGCAGAGTTGCTGAGTGTAGCCAAGATCGCAGGTCAAAGGTACACAACAGTCCGTTTTGGTGCAGGTGCCAGCGGCACTGCTGCACTTACGTCTTCCATCAAAAACGGTGCTTGGAGTGCCAGAGCATAACTCTGGCCCAGCTGCTTCACCACACATCAACTGACGACAACACTCTAAGTTCTCGCAAATACCAGGGTTCAAGCCCTGTGGCAAGTCACAGCGTGTCTCTCCCGGCTGCTTAGCAAAGCCAAGAGGGCACTCCGTGGTGTAGTCAGTACCGCAAGTCACGGGTCGGCAGCACTCTTCCAAAAAGGACCAGCAGGTTGGGTCAGAGCAAGTTGCGTTTGCATCAAACCGTCTGCCAGCTGCACAAAAGGGCCGAAAGACAGCAAAGTCTGCACAGGACCTCGCCACACAGCACTCAGATGCCTCACATGCGTTAGGGTCTTTGCCGCCACCGCACCCTCGCTCGGGAAAGAACACGGAAGAGCTAGGCTGACAAATGCTAGCATCGAAGTGGGAACCGCAGTTGAGAGTGTCACAGCACTGAGCGACGGTACAGCCCGTCACGTTGCAAAAGCGATCAGGCTCTGTGACTGACATGCCTGTAGGGCACGTGTCAGCGTCGAAGTTGCTACCACAGTCGGGCGGTGCGCAGCAGTCTGCTGCCTCGCAAGTGTTAGGATCTTGTCCATCCTCGCAGCTGTTGGAGCCATGCAGGTAGGTGCCGCGCAACAAAGTGCCACAGTCAGAGGGCTGGAAGTAGTTGCTGCACAGCTTCCAAGTGGTACCGCCTGTGTACCCGCAGCATTCTTCGACTTCGCATTTGTTAGAGTATACCCCGCCACCACAATTTTGTAGGGGCTTGAAACCCATGGAGGCAGGACACCCTCCGGTAAAGTCACCAAGGCATATCATTGGCATACAACAATCCTCATCCTTGCATGGCGTGTTTCCCGGATGCTGACAGGACGCCTGTCTGTTGATTTTATTGCCCGCACCGCAACTGCCTGAAAAGGCAGTACAAGATTGCAGGCACGCTCCGCAATCAACATCACAACTAGTACAGTTTTCGCCCTTGGCTTTGTTGCAGACACCATCTCCACAATAATCGCATGTGCAGGCTTGGCCACGATAAGCGGCCACCTGGCACTCGTCGCAAGTAGATTGCTTTTTGAAAGGAATAACTACCCCGCTCAAGTTAAAAGCATGAGGCATGTAATCCAATACAGATTCTAGAATACCCCCATTCTCTTGAGCGTTGTAGTGCTGGGTGGCGCTTGCAGATGAAGCAGAAGGATTCTTGACCGGTCCATTGGTAGCTACTGTAAGCCGAGCCCCTGCGTTGCTCACTATGAACGGTAGAGCTTGCCATAGATCAAGCCCCACTGTGCCGCTGACCAGGTTGCGCATCTCCTCCAAGGTTTGCACCGAGGAAGAGGACCCTGATGCTTCCGTGGTGATAGAAAGCAAAGGTACGGGGAATTGCGCAACTTCAGAATCTGAAGAGTAGAGCTCGTAACCTTCTGCAGAGTCGACCGCAAAGTAGCCATACGTCTCAATGCGGTCTTTGATTCCATCTCCATCAAAGTCGTACCACAACCGAGCCTGTAAAGCAGATCCCGGACGGTCCTTGCCTGCGTCTACGTACAAATTTATCTTTGACTTTGCAGCTCGCGGATCGTAGCGTCCGTACAGATTGGATAGTTTCCAAGATTTCACAAGCCGCGCGGTTGAAGCTGCTTGAAAGTTCGTGAGCCCAAAGCCTGTGTAAACAGGAATGGAAACATTGGTTTGGTCTGCTCGAACTGCAGCAGCGTTAATGCAATCCATTGGTAGGGCGGTTGCAGAGGTCTGGCTATCGAGCAGGCCAAATTGGTTGCAAAGTGGAGTGCAAGCAAACTGGTTGCAACGCCTCGAGGACTCTCCTTGACAAAGAGAGCCCCCATGTTTGGGAGCAGGAGAATCACAAGTGCGCTGTTGCCAGCCGCCGCCACAGCTTGCATCGCATTCAGACCACGGTCCGTAAGCTCCGTTGACAGGAACACACTCGACTAGGCCACAAGTCCTCTCCCTTGGTCCCCGACAGTTAGCACCTCCATTTTTAGGGGCAGGGTTGGTGCAGGTACGAATCTGTGTACCGACAGCTCCGCATTCTGCTGTGCATTCAGACCAAGCGCTCCATCCCCCGTCAATGCACTCCCCACAGCCTCCACACCTATATATATATATATATATATATATATATATATATATGTATATATATATATATGTATGTATATATATATATATGTATGTATGTATGCGTGTACGTATGCATGTACGTATGCATGTACGTATGCATGTACGTATGCATGTACGTATGCATGCATGTATGTATGTATGTATGCATGTATGTATATATATATGTTTGTATGTATGTATGTATACCTGTTCAGGCCTGATCCGAAGCACACTCCGCAAACGTCAGGTCCAGGCCCGCCACATACACCGCAGGTATCGACTGCCATCCCTGGAGGGCAGCCATTATTTGCCATACAGCTTGCAATGCTCCGAGGTGCTTGCAAAGAAGGGTTGATAGCCCGATAAGGTAATTGCACAGTCGACCATTCATTGGGTGCACCATCTACTATCAACCTCAAGGATTGAGTGATCGAAGAAGGGATTTGGCTGGGCCCAGCAAACTGCCAAACTTCAAGGCGTACCGAACCATTGCCATTGAAATCTTGGAAGGGAGCTCCCTCTGTGCTTGGGCAGTTTAGGCAACCTGGAGTCAAAGGAGGATGGCTAACGGAAGAATACAATTGAAAATCCGGCAGATCGTTCGTCGCAAACGGCTCGAAAGTCATGGTCTTGTCGATGACACGATCTCCATCAAAATCAAACAGAAGCCTTGCCTGCACCTGCCCTCCCGACTGAGATCCGGCATCCACCCACAGGTTCAGTTCCAGGTTTCTATCGGATCGAACGCGACCAACCAACTTCTCAAGACGAAATATTCTGGCGTGATCAGTTGGTGGTGCATTGCGTGCATCTTTGGTGATATCGGATTTCAAAGGAAGAGTAATCTCGGCGCGGGATGGAAAGTATCCGTTCGTGCCCATGCTGCTACTGCAGATGAGACCGCACGGTCGCAACATAGCGCTGCTGCAGCTCTGAGGCAGCATTTCCAGAGTGGCGGAGCGATTGATGCTGAGAGCGCCTCCAGGATCTCGCGAGATGGCTTGCACAACCACCGTTTCAACCATGCGCCAGGGCAAGGTGAAATAATCAAGCTGTGGATCAACTCGAATAGTTCCAGGGGTACCTATTTATGTAGATGTATTATATATGTTTGTTCGCTTTTTGTATGTTTGGTTGTTTGTTTGTATACATGTATGTATTTATGTATGTATGCATGTTTGATGTATGTATGTAAGTAGTATACCAGGGATGGGCTCCCTGAAGCCGTAGTTTTCTCCGTTGAGAGTATAGTACACTTCATGCGTGGGCTCCACGGCCTTAAGGTGCACGCGCACGTCTCGATAGTACTCCCCAGATGAAGGGATGATGATCGGAGGAACCAACGCAGGAGAACCCACCCAGATTGTGCGCTCAAGCATTGCATATCCCCCGAAACCATCGGTAATATGCAGCTTGACCTTGTAAATGCCGGCATTGCTGTACATATGGGTTATCCAGCCTTTTTGAGCTGTAGAATTCCCCTGGGTGGCATCACCAAAATCCCAAAAGTACTTGAGCGTATCACCATCGGCATCGGAAGAGCCCAGACCATGGAAGAGTAAGGGCTGCTTTGATGGCAGCGCAGGCGAAGAGACAGAGGAAGGTAATGAGGGCGACCCTTATACACAAACCAACATGTTGTTGCCTTATCTTTCGAAGTAGCAAATGTAAATATTATGGTAGAAGCAGAAATGACATACATATCAAGCATCAACATGGTCAATTAAAAAACATTTCCAATCACAATACCTTCAGGCCAAGGGGTCTGCAGGCCGAAGCCCAGTATATTCCAAGCCGCGACCGGGTTAGCATTGCCGACGGCGAGTCGCGCGGTTCCCATGTGTTCAGGGCGCAGCAGCATAGAATCACTGCCTGTGACTCCCGTGGCATCTTTGATCGTAGCCACGAGTCGGTACAGAGCTTTTGGACGGGGAGTGCTGGACGAGAAAGTTTCATTGGCACCGGGAACCTCGGCCAAGGCTAGGCGGCCTGGCATGCCTATAGTACTCCAAGCACTTTCCCACAGCAAAGGTAAGGCAGATCCGGGATTTGCTTCCATCCCACCTCTCACTAACTGCAGTTGCCACTTGACTGACAAAGGCCACGCGTTGACGTCCTCGGCATTGGCCAGGAGTGAAATGGGAGAGCTAGTGAGCATGCCAGTGGTCACAACGAAAACAGGTTCTAGGAACGGCCGATCTGGAGCTGGAATGGTGGCCTGTGGGGACAAAATTTTCACCTTGAGATCTTTAACTCCGGCCACGACGGTGATAGTGCCTTGAGATTGTCCTGACACGTCTTCTGTAATCAATTTCACAGTGTAGGTTCCATCGCTGCTGTATTGATGTGTTGGATTGGCTTGCCCCTCAAGCAAAGACCCGTCTCCAAATTCCCATTTGATCCAAATAGGGTCAAGCTCCCGATCCCATGTTCCATCCGCACTAAACGCGAATATGTATTCCGATGTTCTCCTTGCAGTGATGCGCACAGTTGCTGGCTGAGGGTTTGGCAAGAAGCGAAGACAAGTGATTTCACCAGCGTCAAAGTGAACAGAGCACAGGTCTTTAGTCTGCGGGTCTGAAACCAAATGCATAGATCGACCAGGGATGACATTTGCTTGAGAGTTGTTGGATGCTTGTAAGTCAATACTGCTTATATGCCCATCATAGCGATGCAGATAGTGAGGCGATGAGGCATTTTGCAGCAGCCGGGCAGCCAGCACCGACCCCGCGCGCAAGTCTGCGATAAACACATTAAATCGCAAACTCTCTGGATAGTTGCTGTCTGTATACACTGCGACACCAGCAGCAGCGACACCAGTAACCCCAGCGCCTTGTTGCAGGTAGCCTGGCTGCGCAGTGTAGTAGTAGAAACCAGTGTCAGTGGTGATGAGTGCGTAGAGCTCGGCACAGCTCAATGCTGCCTGAGGAAGCGATGACACTTTGGAACGATCCGCAGCAGGAATCACGCTCTCGGATCCCGAGTTGCGGTTGCCTGGGAACCAAACAGGGTGGGGACCTTCCCAGCAAGGCCAACCAAAATTTATAGGGCCTTGCGGCTGGGTTTGGCGGCCGACGTAATTGATCTCGGTGAAACGTTGAGCTGCAGCATCTGTGACGTAGATGAAGCCTGGTCCTTGCTGTGGCTCGGAAGGCAGAGGATCGCGGCGGGTCATGGAAATAGGATTGCGCAGTCCGAGCGCCCAGACAGCCTCCGCCACTCCAGCGTTCGGGTAACCACACCAAGGGTTCACCACATTGAACCCATCACCTTGGCAAATGCCTCGCCCAGTGGCTGGATGCACTCGGAGTAGCTTGCCCGCCAAGCTCTGGGGCAGTTGCGCCCTCCACGATCCGATGTTCTGTAGCGCTCCAAAGTGCTTGGCGCAGAGCTCAGGGAAGGGATTCGCACTACCCGCCCCGTCGCCAACGGCCACCTATGCCCATATGTATGTATGTATGTATGTATGTATGCATGTATGTATGTATGTATGTACGTATGTATGTACGTATGTATGTATGTATGTATGTATGTATGTATGTATATGTATATATGCATGTATGTATGTATGTATGTATGTATGTATATGTGTATGTATATATGCATGTATGCATGTATGCATGTATGTATATGTATATATGTATATATGCATGTATTTATGTATGTACGTATCTACCAGCAATGAGTAGTCTCGACCAAAGCGTACCACACCACCCGCGTTCCCGTTACCACAAACAGGAATTCCTGCATTTGGATTGTCTCCAATCAAGGGCAGCCGAAAAGGTTTTCCAAACGCATCCAGACGTGCTCTGGAACCATGGACTGCGTCATGTTCAAACCGTGTCAGGCAAGTCGCAGTGGGTCGTGCAGCCAATACGTCCAACTGTCCTTCAAAACCCGGAACCTCTTCTGGCCAGGCCTTCTCCGGATCCATATTGTACAGTAAGAAGACATGGCCTAAAGAATTTACGGTAAAAATATTATATGAGAGTTCTTTATGTACCAGTCTTCTTGAAATTCGGCTCAGTGGCACAGCTCCAGAGGCCCCTTTCGCCCACATTGTGAACCTACAAAACGAAGAGTCGTAGATGCCTGGCCTGGAATGTGTACCAATACTGACCTCATCAGATATGTCCAACCACAAGCTCCGCGTAGGTACAGTAGAGCTTAGGTTCAGCTGCCATACCTATTTGTCGGATTGTGATGTTTGCAAGAAAAAGCCGAATGAGTGTCACCTTTCCAGACATCTCGGTGACGAAAGCGATTCGGACATCATCGGCAAAGCAAAGATCTGTTGGTTGCTCAAAATCGCCAAACAATATTTCCCGTGTGAAATTTTTACTGTAGGTACTAGTGGAAAGCTTCTCAGCCAATCCTATATTTGCAGCTCATATCAGAAACACAGATCAACACAAAACTTATACGCACCTGGCAGGGCAGAACTTCCTGCTGCAGGGTTGTAGCAGGGACAAGAGTAGTCGCTAGGATAGGCGGAGCTGGAGAATGAGTTTCCATTTGCCATTTTACATGGACGTGTAAGAGACGCTTCGACACATCTAGAAGAGAAACGACACATGATAGCAGGTTGGGCACCATGCTGGTTGCATTATAACGAGTACCTTGGATCTTGTGGCCCTCCTGATATGTATGGCAGGAATGACTCCTGCAGAGCATCTGTGCAAGCACGGGGTGGAGTGGAAAGATAAAAACAAGCAGAAAACGAAAAATCGACAAGAAAGAGAGGGAGAAAACTTTACAGGAGATATGAATTATCGCCAGCAACACGAAGAATATCATGGCTCAACCCGAACAGGTGGCACAAGTGGTGCAGAAATTTATGTCCGCCTAGTGCCAAGCCTTGTGCCAACTCGAGACTGATAATGGCCGTCTTGAAAACTTTAGTAAAAGATTACTGCAACGGCGAGGAAGAAAAGGGAAGTGGCCCGTGAAAACGTGCGATTCTTCTTTCTATGCCTGCTTCGGCCGAATCGCTTCCCAAAGAGTGACTGTGTGGAAAAAAAAAAAAAAAAAAATCAGTTTCAGTTTCACGACTGTCAGCTTCTTCTCTCTTTTCCCTCTTGTTTGAGAGAAAGGCCTGACTTTTGTGAGGCTTCCAGACTGCTCTGTCGTTTCGTGTAGCTTTCTTCTTTTGGGTAGCTTTGCTGCCCTTGTATGCGAGCTTTTCTGCGACAACTGCCCACTGTCGGTTTTCCTGCTGTGTCTGCAAATCGCGCTCTGTTACTTCACTCACGGAAGACTTTACTCGGCAGCGAATCAAGCTATCGATTGGGGACTATGGGTAATCTCTGCGGTGGGGGCTCTAAGGTCTTTTCTATTCTAAATTACAAGCTACATATTGCCTGTGTTTCATGTCCTCAGGCGGATTCACACAAGAAATTGGACGATGCGGCTGCCAAAGAAGAGCAGGATGAAAAAGCTCCTGCTGGGGTTTCTCTACGTGCAAAGTGAAATGTTGTTCATTTCTTGGGTTTCTGTAGGAGAACAAGCTTCAAACAGTGTTTGACAAACCGACAGGAAATATTGAGGACGACTATACTTTGGTAAGTTGACAGTGGCTGGA
>WBZZ01003155.1:170000-175000 GCA_019918135.1 Paulinella micropora | reverse complement strand
TTTTTTTTTCTCAGAGTCTTTTACCTTCTGGGTAAAGAAAGGATGAATTGCATTAACAGTACTAGTGAGGAAGGTGAATTCCTAGCTATAGGAGGAGGAGGAGGAGGAGGAGGAGGAGAAGCCTTGAAGAAGAAGAAGAAGAAGAAGAAGAAGAAGAAGAAGAAGAAGAAGTAGTAGTAGTAGTAGAAGTAGTAGTAGTAGTAGTAGTAGTAGTGCTGAGTAGTAGTAGTAGTAGTAGTAGTAGTAGTAGTAGTAGTAGTAGTAGTAGTAGTAGTAGTAGTAGTAGAAGCAACAGTAGCAGCAGTAGAAGTAGTAGTAGTAGTGGTAGTAGTAGTAGTAGTAGTACTACTACTACTACTACTACTACTACTACTACTACTAGTAGTACTAGTAGTAGTAGCAGTAGTAGAAGAAGAAGAAGAAGCAGCAGCAGTAGTACTACTACTACTACTAATAGTAGTAGTAGTAGTAGTAGTAGTAGTAGTAGTAGTAGTAGTAGTATTACTACTGAGAAGTAGTAGCAGTAGTAGTAGTAGTAGTAGTAGTAGTAGTAGTAGTAGTAGTAGTAGTAGTAGTGGTAGTAGTAGTAGTAGTAGCAGCAGCAGCAGCAGCAGCAGTAGCAGTAGTAGTAGTAGAAGTAGCAGTAGTAGTAGTAGAAGTAGTAGTAGTATGAGTATGAGTATGAGTATGAGTATGAGTATGAGTAGTAGAAGTAGTAGCAGTAGTATGAGTATGAGAGAGAGAGAGAGAGAGAGAGAGAGAGAGAGAGAGAGAGAGAGAGAGAGAGAGAGAGAGAGAGGGAGAGGGGAGAGAGAGAGAATGAGTATGAGTATGAGTATGAGTATGAGTATGAGTATGAGTATGAGTATGAGTATGAGTATGAGTATGAGTATGAGTATGAGAGTATGAGTATGAGAGTATGAGTATGAGAGTATGAGTATGAGAGTATGAGTATGAGTATGAGTATGAGTATGAGTATGAGTATGAGTATGAGTATGAGTATGAGTATGAGTATGAGTATGAGTATGAGTATGAGTATTTAAAAAAAAAAAAAAAAAAAAAAAAAAAAAAAAAAAAAAAAAAAGAGAGAGAGAGAGAGAGAGAGAGAGAGAGAGAGAGAGTATATGATTATGAGTATAAGTATGAGTATGGGTATGAGTATGAGTATGAGTATATAAAGTACGAGTATGAGTATGAGTATGAGTATGAGTATGAGTATGAGTATGAGTATGAGTATGAGTATGAGTATGAGTATGAGTATGAGTATGAGTATGAGTATGAGTATGAGTATAAATGCATATGAGTATGAGTATGAGAGAGAGAGAGAGAGAGAGATTACAAAGATACAAAGAGGTGATTTTGAAATTTGGAAACGTACATGGACATCGCGATCAATCCATCTTCTTGCACAAGCAAACCGCTCCTCAGACAGAATTGTGTCGATTGTTTTTCTGAAAGACCTTCGACTAGGGTGCCTTTCAAAGTACTTTTGTTTCCTTTACTTTTTTTTTATTTTACATGTTCTTCTTCCGATTCCTCGCTGGAGGACATCGCCTCAGATCAAGGATTGTTAAACAACAGTAGAGTCGCGAAACAGTTTACGGAAGAATTTCAGGTATTTTGTAAAATTTTGTAGGCATTTTAGGCATTTTATGTATCCCCATATGATATAAGATCGATGGTAAAGCTGACTATGTTTGGCACCGACGACAACAACACACTCACTGGAAAGTACGGTGTGGCGCGGCAAAGTAAAAGGGACTGCACCCGGAGGTTTGCTACTACTGGGCCGCCTAAGGGGAGTGCGGGGGGACAGATGCCGGTTGTGGCACGGTACACGTGGTCGGCCGCGGAGTGCAGGGTCTTTGCAATTCAAATGACGGCAGCTGGCAAAATTTCCAAGTCAGATCAGGAAGCGATCAAACTTGAAAGTGCTTGATCAACTGGATATTCCCATTATGCAAGACTCTGAGGTGAATGGGTAGAATGAAACTTGAGTTGAATTTATTACTTGAAATTACTGGCTAATCATATAATTATTAATATTAATAATATTATTAATGCTGCGATATTAATAGAAATCAAATAGTCGAGTCATCATTATTATTAAGAACTTCCGAGTATTATTAATAACATTAATGATTTAATAATGTCAACCGGTTATTATTAATAATGGATATTAATATTATTAATATTAATAATCTGAGTATTAATAATCAGTGTATATTAAGCTAGCAGTGTATCATTTAAAATAGTTCGAACTGTATAAAATAGTTTGATCGATGTAAAATAGATAAATATTTATCTGTTTTATACAGACAGTGTATCACAAGTTCAAAATAGTTCGAACTGTATAAAATAGTTTGATCGATGTAAACTTTCAATAGATAAATATTTATCTGTTTTATACCGTGACAGATTGACTCCAACTATCTTACGCACGTTCAACTTTGAAGAGTCAAATCTAACTTTTTATACAAGTTGAACTTTCCGGCAACTTATATAAGTTCAAATTTTTTATGCAGATTTAACTTTTGATAGTATATAAGTCACAAGTTAAGTTTTTATAATTAAAACTTTAAGCTTCTGTCGGCCAATTTGAATGTCGTCACTGAGTAATAGTATGTGATTGGTCGGGAGTCGTCTATAGTGATTGAGTCGGACTGAGAGAAAAATTTACTTGATTCAAGTTCAACAGGCAGGCACTGGCATGGGAATCCATGAGGCGAATTTGAAGTTTTGCCGGTTCTGAGTCAGATCGAAAAGACCGTGTGAGTAGAAAGAACTTGGTATATTTTATCATCTCGGACGGCCTCGGATGGCCTACTTTATCCGACTCCTGGCTCTGACTCAACCCAAGGCTGTGACTACAACACTGAGTATTCCAAATCCTCCTCTTCAAGTTACGAGGGCGGGATAAACCATTCATTGATATATCATCCGGTGGGAAAATGTGGGAGACTGCCAGAGCCAAAAACAACCACTGAAGGCAAAGAACCGGCCCGGCCGACATTCCTCGTTGTCCGGCCCGGGCCTAACGATAATAATTATTCCAGTGTAAAAAGGTACTACCGGTTACTGTTATTAATATTATCGTTACCCAGCTTTAAGAGATACTGCCACGGTTATTGTCACAGTCTCTTGCGGTACATATGGTCTATACCGGTGTATTATGAAAGTAGGGCATATTTACCTATCTGCGCCTACAGGACGCCTGGGAGACGTATAAACCGGCTCAGTGAAGTTCAGGTACCCTGTGAGACCACATCAAGTTGCGAGGCAGCTGATTAATGTGTTTGCGTAAAATAATATTATAAGAAAGCAAGAAGTCGTTATGCCTTTTTTCCAAACTTGACTGTGACCATTGACATTAGTCTAATTTTGACCACATCACTCATTTTTACGCAAACACTAAAAACTTTTACGCTTGGCCGGAACTCAGCAATGACTCATCATGAGCCTGCAACCTTCAGCTGTGCTCCTTTTGGATTCCCTCCTCAAGTTATTGGGCCGGCCGGTTCACTCACAAAATCTGATTCATGGTGGAGGGTGTGGTGAATCTCTCAACCTGAGTCTCTCTAGCACTGTCCCTGTCTTCCTGCAATCCTTTTCTCGCATCCAAACGCTTGAATTCACTCGCGTCTTTCTGCTTTTTCTCTCTGACAACAAATCTCAACGCTGAGACTGCTTCCAAATCTGGGTAATGAACGGAAACGGTTCTCTGTTCGTGAGGTGCTTCCTGATGCTAAGCTTTGGGTTCCGGGTGGTGGTGGTGGTTGGGGCGGGGTTGATATCAGGCGCAGCCCAGCAGCAGGCCCTGCAGACGGGCGAGTGTCAGGCCTGCGGCATCGTCCAGAACCAGCGCGGCGTCGTCGAAGTGCTCGTGCGTAGTGTAGGTGGACTTGGTGACCACCACCGCCATGCCAGCCGCCGCGCCCGCCCGGCAGCCGATGGCCGAGTCCTCCAACACCACCGTCTACAGACAGACACAACAAGAAGACAGAAAAGAGATTAGGAAGATGAATGACGAGGAACGAAGAGGAACAAGAGAGAAAAACAAGGAGAAGTCAGGGTTAGGATAAATGTATGGAGGAAGGGGCAGGCAACCAGGTAGTTTGGAGGGGGACGGGGGGGGGGGGGGGGGGGGGGAGTGTGTTGCCTGTGCGGGGTCGAGGTGTAGCTCTTTGGCGGCCAGCAGATAGATAGCCGGGTCGGGCTTCTTGGCCGCCACCATGTCGCCCGCGTAGATGTGCTCGATCGCTCTGCAAACCAATACACCCACCATGTCCTACCCTAACACCTCTAACATGTCCCCCGCCTAGATGCGCTCAAGCGGCCTAACCGAAAACACCACTCTCCTGAATCTCCTTAATACCTCTCACCTGCTCTCTTCTTTACCTCTCCAAAGCAACACATCCGCTCTGTTTTACCTCTCCTAACCGCTCTCTTCCTTACTGTTCTCAACGTATCCGCTCTTGTTGACCTCTAACGCTAACATCCGCTCTTGTTTACCTACTACCCTCAAACCCCGCTCTTCTTGACATCTCCCGCGCAGAGCGAGGGAAGGGGGGGGGGGGTGGGAGGAGGAAGAAGAAAGGAAGGGAGAGAGAGAGAGAAAGAGAGAGAGAGAGAGAGAGAGAGAGAGAGAGAGAGAGAGAGAGAGAGGGACCCGCCCAGGAGTTGTTGGTTGACGGCGTGCACGGACTGTTCATTGGAGGTGGAGCAGATGGCCACCACCCACTGCCACACCACCCACACCCGCCACCACACACCACACACCACACACCCCAACACCGCACAGCTTACACCACGACATCTGAAATTCGGGTTTCGGGTGCGAAAGAGCGACCATCTAAAATTCGGGTGCCAATCGCACCCGAAACTCACAAGGTTAGAGGGAGGCAGGGAGGGAGTTGGGGGGGGGGGGGGGGGGAGGGGAGGGGGAGGTGGGAGGGGGAGGGGAGGGGGAAGGGGATGTGTTAACCTGTGCCTTGATGGCG
>WBZZ01003155.1:152500-155000 GCA_019918135.1 Paulinella micropora | reverse complement strand
CTCTGGCCCGACGAGCAGGGCCTGACCTGGCAGACCGCGCAGGACCGCATGCGCTACGACTACTTCGACCGCATGCTGCCCTTCATGCCCGCGCAAGTAAACAGCTATCTATCTATATATCTATCTATCTATCTATCTATCTATCTATCTATCTATCTATCTATCTATCTATCTATCTATCTTATCTTATCTTATCTTATCTTATCTAATCTAATCTAATCTAATCTAATCTAATCTAATCTAATCTAATCTAATCTAATCTAATCTAATCTAATCTAATCTATCTATCTATCTATCTATCTATCTATCTATCTATATATATATATCTATCTATCTATCTATCTATCTATCTATCTATCTATCTACTTACCTTATCAAATCCTGCCTATTTCTGTCCTAGGCTGTCCTATCCTATCTATCTGACCCTACCCTTTTACGTGTCCTATCCTATCCTATCCTATCCTATCCTATCCTATCCTATCCTATCCTATCCTATCCTATCCTATCCTATCCTATCCCATCCCATCCTATCCTGTCCTATCCTATCCTGTCCTATCCTATCCTATCCTATCCAATCCTATCCTATCCTATCCTATCCTATCCCATCCCATCCCATCCTATCCTATCCTATCCTATCCTATCCTATCCTATCCTATCCTATCCTATCCTATCCTATCCTATCCTATCCTATCCTATCCTATCCTATCCTATCCTATCCTATCCTATCCTATCCTATCCTATCCTATATCCTCTATCCTATCCTATCCTATCCTATCCTATCCTATCCTATCCTATCCTATCCTATCCTATCCCATCCCATCCCATCCCATCCCATCCTATCCTATCCTATCCTATCCTATCATATACTTCATCCGATCCGAGTGTATATTATGCTATTCCATTCATCTTTATTCTAGGTGCGGGATGTGTTGGACTTGGGCTGCAGTGTGGGCATGTCCACCACGTACCTCTTGAACTGGCTGGAGAAGCACGGTCACCACCCGAACATGATCGGCTTGGACCTGTCGCCTTACTTCCTGGCCATTGCGCAGTACCGCTCGGGCGATCGCATCAAGTATGTCCACGGGCTGGCCGAGGACACCAAGCTGCCCGACCAGAGCCAGGACCTCATCACCATGCAGCTCATCAGCCACGAGCTGCCCCGCGCCGCCACCAAGCAAGTCTTCGCCGAGGTCCATCGCCTGCTGCGCTGCGGGGGGCTGCTGGCGCTTATGGACAGTAACCCTCGCTCGGCCATCATCCGCAGCCTGCCACCGGCGCTGTTCACGCTCATGAAGTCCACAGAGCCGCACTCTGACGACTACTATCAGTTCAACATGGAAGAGGCGCTGATGGACCAAGGCTTTGACTGGCTCGAGACCAGCGAGACCGACCCGCGCCACCGCACCGTCCTAGCGCGCAAGGAATGTTAAGCCCAGAAATTAAAAATTGAATATTATTGTATACTTCAACATTTAATGTTTCACAAAAAAAAAAAAAAAAAAAAAAAAGGGGGGGGGGGGGGGCTAACTCCTTAAGTAGTAACTACGAAGGTCTTCAAGGATCAACTGAGACGACTCATGCCTAAAGCTTAAGTGGTTCAGCTAAGCCCGCCCGTAGCTCCGGCACTGATCTCAAGCGTTTGGATGCGAGAAAAGGGTTCAAATGCAGGGAGACAGGGACGGTGCTAGAGAAACTCAGCCAGGTTGAGAGGTTCGAGTCAGGCTCGGATCATTTCCTTCACCGTGATATCTGAACCGGCCGGCCCACTTTAACTTCAGCTCAGTTGATGAATAAGAAAACTTGCCTGGCAGGATCCTTTCCGCGGCAGGGAACTTGAGAAAGGATGAGCATGCAAACGGTTGCCACGGTGGTGACCAGTGGCACAGTCTGGCACTGGCAAGCAGAGGTTTGCTGATACAATATGAGCCTACGGTGCCGCTATGATACCAGCAATAAATAACTGCAGTGTCAAGTTGAAAATTGTTCTCGGTGAGTGACGCCGCCGACGCTGAACTTATCCCTACTAGTGCCGGCAAGTATTCAAGTTCTATCATTGAATAGTGTTGAAAATGGTTCTCGGTACGCCCGGCCACCGACGCTTAACTTATCCCTACTAGTGGCAAGTATTCTATCATTCAAGTTGGAGTGAATACTATAATAAAAGTTCCGAGTTGAACAGCGAAAAAACTTTCAAAAAAAAAACAAACAAAAAAAAAACTTGAAAAAAAAAACTTCACTCAGTTGAAACTGACATCGGGTCTCCGCATGTCCTTATTGTAACTTGTGACTTCAAGTTGAACCGGCTGTGACTGCTATTTGTTGCAGTTTTTTTTCCCCCCCCACTGCCGGGACGGTCACTTTACTTCAATAACTTATTCCTACTAGTGGCAAGTATTCTATCATTAAAAGTTGAACAGCGAAAAACTTCAAAAACT
Source organism: Paulinella micropora (assembly GCA_019918135.1). Taxonomy (NCBI): domain Eukaryota; phylum Cercozoa; class Imbricatea; order Euglyphida; family Paulinellidae; genus Paulinella; species Paulinella micropora. The sequence continues at coordinate 152,562 of WBZZ01003155.1, read as the reverse complement.
TGAATTAATAATGTGAAGCCTTGAACGCTTGCTTTTCGTAGAGCTTTTTTTTTTACACACTT
>WBZZ01003155.1:142500-147500 GCA_019918135.1 Paulinella micropora | reverse complement strand
CACACACACATGCGTGCAATGCTCGTCCAGTCTCTACACGTCATATGCATATACATACACATATCGTACACATCTGCATGAACGTAGTCGGCATATGTACCTGTGTGCAGCGGTCGTCTAGCGTGCATACGTTTCCGTCGTCACAGCGCTCCCTGTTGTGCTCGTACACGCAACCGCGCTGCGGATGACAACTCACAACACACAACGACACGGAGCATATATATCAACATAACATTATTACATTTAGCGCTCCCTGTTAGCTCGTACAAGCAACCGCGGTGCAAGTAGGCTGGTGAGAAGTGGGTAGGTGGGTAGGTGGGTAGGTAGGTGGGTAGGTAGGTAGGTGGGTAGGTAGGTAGGCGGGTAGATAGGTGGATAGGTAGGTAGGTAGTTTGTTGTACCTGTCGGTGGTGCAGATGTTGTCGTCTTTGCAGACGAGCAGGTCGCGCCCCACACACTGGCCGCGCACGCACTGGTCCGTCTTGGTGCACACGTTGCCGTCCTCGCAGGGCAAGCTGTTGAACTCGAAGACGCAACCCACACCAGCACGGCAGCTGCAGGCGGACAAGACAGGCTTACAAAAATATATACGCATAATATCTATAAATATCTACAGATTTTGCTGCCTGGGTGACTCTCGCACGAGAAAGCACAAAGCTCGGGGTAGCGTAGCCTTGGCCCGATGACCTGTCGGTGGTGCACGGGTTCCCATCATCGCAGATCACGGGCTGTCCTCTGCAGCTGCCGTCGTAGCAGCGGTCGTTCTTGGTGCAGACGTCGTAGTCATCGCAGCTGTTCTTGTTGGGCTCGAACACACAGCCAAAGTCGTCGTGACAGCTACGCCAGGCACCACACATTACAAACAATACATAACACACATACACACACATACATACATATCTACATAAATACATACATACATACATACATATGTATTAAAAAATAAATAAATAAATAAATAAATCGTAATAATAAAAAAGAGAGAGGGGGGGGGGGGCGGGCAGGGAGGGAGGGAGGGAGGGAGGGAGAGGGAAGGAGGGGGAGGGAGAGCGAGGAGAGGGAGGGAGAGGGAGAGAGAGAGAGAGAGAGAGAGAGAGAGAGAGAGAGAGAGGGAGGGAGGGAGGGAGGGAGGGAGAGAGAGAGAGAGAGAGAGAGAGAGAGAGAGAGAGAGAGATGTGAATGGTAAGATTAGGAGGGGTGGGAAGAGAAGAGACAAAGAAGAGAGAGAGAGAGAGGGAGAGAGAGAGAGAGAGAGAGAGAGATTGCAGTTTGCTGTGTCGTGCGCACCTGTCGTCGGTGCACTGGTTGCGGTCATCGCACACCATCGGCGTGCCCTTGCAGGTCCTAGCCAACACACACACACACACACACATACATACATACACACACACACACACACAGACACACACAGCTTAATCAGCGCCAGCTTTGATCACGGGTGCCACCAGTACGCGGGAAAACAGGCATTTGCGCCGTCCTCCATCGCAAAACTCGAATATTCAACATTTTGTAATATAAACAAACATGCAGGGTGCCACAATACAGCGGCTAGCGTACACAACTCGTACAGACATACATGTCCAGCGTGCCTACTACTAGAAGTCTCGCATACTCAACGCAGACACAACTTACACATACATACTGTGCAGTTGATCGTGTTCAAGGGAGTGAGATAGGAGTGTGCATCATGTGTTTGCATGTGCCTGTGTGTGTATGTGTGTGTGTGTATGTATGTGTGTTGGGTGGTGGACCCGTTGTAGCACGTGTCTTTGATGGTGCAGCGTTGATAGTCGTCGCAGGGCAAGCGGTTTTTCTCGAAGATGCAGCCGTGTTCCCGATGGCAGCTACACACACGTATCTAGATGGTAGGTAACAACGAGGTAGAGTGATTAGGTGGATTGGACCTGTCGGTGGTGCAGATGTTGCTGTCGCTGCAGGCCAGGGCCCGGCCGCCCTTGCAGGAGCCGCCCGCACAGCGATCCGCCACGGTGCAGGCATCGTAGTCGTTGCAGGGCTGAAACAGCAAGTGGATTTGTCATAGCAGAGCAAGGCAAGCGAGCAGCTAGGCAAGCACGCAGAGGGGATCTTTGGGCGAGGCAAGGTGGCAACAGGGCAAGCCAAGCACAAAGAATAGATCTGTGGTAGCAGGATTAGACAAGCGAATGCGCTAGGCAAAGGATGCAAGATTGGTCGCTCGTCAGCGGGCGAGACCAGCACGTGGAGAGTATCTCTTGCATCAGGCCCACGCAAGCAGGCAGCAGGCAGCACGGCTAGGTAGGCAGGCAGTGTTGGTCTTTGGTCGCAGGGGGGGGGAAGGGGGGGGCGAGACGAAAAGGCAGCAGGGCTGGTCGGCGGTGGCCGGCGCGAGGCAAGCAGGCAGGGCTGTTGGAGCGGTGCATGCACAGCGCACCGCCTGCTGCTGGCAGCCGCGGACATATTAGTCGACATTCATTCTGTGTTGAAAGCGTGTTCATGCAAACAAGTGTCTCTGTGAAGATGAGTACAAGTGGAGAATCAATCCTCCATCTCTACTTCAAGATGGAGCTTTGCAGAACTTTGCTGTTTTCGCGTATGTGAAGGATGTACTGACTTCGCTGTTGAATTCGAAGACGCAGCCGTACTCCTCGTGGCAACTGCGCAGCCCATAACACAACACACATACATACATACATACGTACATACATACATACATACGTACATACATACATACATACATACATACATACACACATACACACACATGTACATACACATGCACACACACACATACACACTAATGTTGTAGTTGCTGTTGTTGTTGTGGTTGGGGTTGTGGTTGTTGTTGTTGTTGTTGTTGTTGTTGTTGTAGATCTGGTTATAGATGTGTTTGCTGTGGTTGTAGTTGTAGTTATGGTTGTAGTTGTGGCTGCTATTGTGGTTGTGGTTGCTGGCTGTTGCTGTTGCTGTTGTTGTGCTGCCTGACCTGTCGGTGGTGCAGACGTTGTCATCACTGCAGACGAGCGGCTTGCCGCTAGCGCAGTAGCCGTCCTTGCACTGGTCATTCACCGTGCAACTGTTGCCTGCAGCACAGGCAGGCCAAGTCAAGTCTCAGAGCAAGTCTCAAGTGAAATGTTAAAACCAAGTCAGAAAGAAAGAAAATAAATAAAATAAACGAAAGAAACGCCCAAACAAAAGAAACGCCATCAGAAAGACATGGCGTTGCGAAGAGATGGTGACCGTCATCGCAAGGATTTTGATTTTTCTCGAACACACAGCCGGACCCAGGGTCGCAGCTTTAAAAAAAAAAAAAAGAAAATAGAGAGAGAGAGAGAGAGAGAGAGAGAGAGATGAGAGAGAGATGAGAGAGAGCGAGAGAGTGAGAGAGAGAGCGAGTGAGTGAGGGAGAGAGAGAGAGAGAGAGAGAGAGAGAGAGAGAGAGAGAGAGAGAGCGAGAGAGAGAGAGAGAGAGACAGAGAGAGACAGAGAGAGAGAGAGAGAGTGAGACAGAGTGAGAGACAGAGTGAGAGACAGAGTGAAAGACAGAGTGAGAGACAGAGTGAGAGAGAGAGAGAGAGGGAGGGAGAGAGGGAGGGAGGGAGGGAGGGGGAGGGAGGGAGGGAGAGAGAGAGAGAGAGAGAGAGAGGGGGATGGGAAGGAGGGATGGAGAGAGAGAGAGAGAGTGACCGGTCTGTGGTACACAGGTTATTATCTTCGCACTTTTTCAGTTGCCCTTCTCCACAAAACCCTTCCGAGCACTTGTCGTATAAGGTACACGCGTTGTGATTGTCACAGGGCTCCGCGTTGTTTTCATGGATGCAGCCATGTTTGGGATGGCAACTACGTGGTGCAAAAGAAATGGGTATCAAAAAGTGCTCAACGCAAAAAATATAACGAAACAAAATGCAATTGAACTGAACAAAATAAAGTAAAGTAAAATGAAATGAAATAAGATAAAGCTGTGTTTGCATCATGAATACTTCGTGGTTCAGCGACCTGTCATCAGTACACGGATTGGAGTCGTCACATGCGAGTGGAGCCCCACCTTTACATTCGCCCTTGTAGCACTGGTCGTCTTGGTTGCAAGCATCTGTTCAATATTCAAATTGAACCAAGAGTTCTACAATGAAAGCAGCACCATAGTCATCGCAAGCGGTTCCATCAGGTGCGTTGTAGCAAAGGGCGCCCCAGGAAGGCCAGAGAGATAAACCCAGCGAACCCGCCGCCAGGCTCAGTACGAGCAAGATTTGCTTCGCCATTCCTCAACCCTGAATGGGAAACATTCGCTGTTACAATGAAAGGAACATATTAGATTCAATACTGGTTTCTATACCTTCGTTGATCTTGAGATCTCTCTGGGCAAGGAACGTGCTTTCTGAGAGGCGCCTACTCCTCTGCAAAAAGAAATGGTCATCCCTAATTATGTTGTTCGTCCCCAAACTTCCACAGGGAAAGGCCGGCCCGTTGCAGAAAATGGAATCTAAAAGCCAGCGATTTGTGTGAAAACAGCCACCCAGACCTTTTCTGAACGTTCAATTTCTGAAACAACATTATACTTAGGGGGTTTTCTTTTCCCCTCTTTATCGTTCTGCCCAGTCTAGATGGTTAGGACAGTAGTCTTGCACATCAGTGACCCATTTTTTGATCCCAGGTGGGCCATGACACTTTTCGCTATGGAAAAAACTCAAAATTACATGTACACATGGAGACCAATTTGCAAGAAGTCGTGTTACGTATGATTGGCCTGGAAAGCCTTCTACTGCTGAAACACGCATTCAATATTTTAATTCAAGCGCTGTCCTGGACTCGTTGATCTCCTAATATTTGTATGACTAAGAGCTTTGATAAGAGTGATTGTTTGTAGCCGAATACCTAAAACTCAGGATAGATAACTTTCTTTGAATATATTTCTAACATCCACCATCCATCTCAATATTATTCTATCCATTGTTGGTATGCGCTCATGCTGTTGTTTGATATACTACGGGAGCGCGTGTAAAAACAGGTAGAAACAGACAATAGAC
>WBZZ01003155.1:135000-137500 GCA_019918135.1 Paulinella micropora | reverse complement strand
CCAGGTCAAACATCACATACGCAGCTGACATAACATACATGCACAATGCTCGTCTACAAGCTAGCCGCCGCCAGGCTTAAAGGTTGTTAATGGTACATGCACAATGTTCATCCACCACCTTGTCTTCACATACATGCACCATGCTCGTCTACCAGCTAGCCCCCTCGGGGGCTCAAGGTCAAACATCACATACATGCACAGTACACGCCCCTCGTCTACCAGCGAGCCGCCGCGCGCCTGCAGCTCACATAGCATTCATACAAAATATTCATCCACCACCTGGTCTTCACATACATGCAGAATGGAACGTCTACCAGCTAGCCGCCGCGCGCCTCAAGCTTCACATCACACTCATACACAATTTTCATCTCCCAGCTGGCCCACACATCCTTGCACAATGCTCGTCTACCAGCTAGCCGCCGCACGTCTGCAGGTGCACAATACATACAATATGATGATGCATTTGCTCGTCTATCTGCATACATACGTCTGTTCGTCTACCCGCTGGCGGCCGCGCCATTGCAGGCGCGACATACATACATACATACATACATACATACATGCATCACACACATATCACACACATACATACATACATACATACATACATACATACATACATACACATATGCATGCATACATGCATACACACATACACACACGCACATACATACATACATGCATACATACAACATACATACATACATACATACATACATACTTGCATGCATTCATGCTTGATATAATGTATGTGTGTATAGGTTCGGCCCGAGGAGTGCGTCTTCTTGGACGACATCGGTCACGCAGACCAGACCATAGATAGATGAGATGTCGCAAAGGAATGTAGTCCTTGCAAAGGAACGCAGTTTCACATCAAACAGTAATTTGTGTACTGTGCATGTGTCCGGTGGGAATCACGGGTAGGCTGTGTTCTGGAAAAAAGAAGAGGAGGAAGGACGTTGAAGAAAAAGGCAATCTAGGAATGGAGAGTGGGGAGGATAAGGAAGAAGAGAAAGAAAAGGAAGCCGTTAGTCCAAGTGTTTTGAGCACCGTAAGCTTGCGCAAGCTACAATGATGACATTGTGTAAATGCCTGAACCTTCGAAGGGACCTAGCCCGGGCTATGCAACACTGGACGGCTATGACGGAATGCAGGATGAGAGATAAGGGGAGGATGAGAGGGAGGGCGGATTGGAGTTCTTCTTCAATGTCTTTCCATACTCTTGGTGTTGATGGCAAAATCAGGTGCTTTCTTCTTTCGATTGATTCTTTCGGGGCACTGATTGGACGAAATGAGTATGTCTCGGCGTCAACACTGTGGGTGGAATCCGGGTTGACAATGCCGGGTTGTGACTTATAGTCCGGATGGACGTGCACTTTTGGACTCTTCTTTTCGAGGAGGCTCGAAGGATCTTCGTAAGGGTGGACATGAGCAAAAATCTTCTCCAAGGGGTTTGAAGAAAAAGGCAAAATGGAGAGTGGGGTCTTGAGGAGGACAAGGAAGAAGAGAAAAGGAAGCCGTTCAAGCCGTTAGTCCAAGTGTTTTGAGCACCGTAAGCTTGCGCAAGCTACAATGATGACATTGTATGAGGCCTAAACCCCGAAGGGACCTAGCCCGGGCTATGCAACACTGGACGGCTATGACGGAATGCAGTCACCAATACGGACTAGAGGAAGATTAGTCCAATTTTTGACTGCACAGGAGCGATAGATCGCAAAAGAGCAACGAGCTACGCAGGACGATAGCTTGAAGGAAAGGGATTTGGATTGGGGATGTGAAAAACCCAAGGCGCGGAAACATCGATGAACAGAGAACGATACCATGCCGCGAGCCCCGCATTCGATTGGTCGAAGGTGGCAGGTCCATCCGTTGTCCTCGATTTGAGATTTGAGCCCATTATATCGGTTAGTCTTGTAGGCTCGTGCATCAAGGATGTTTTCCTCGACCGGGCACGTGAGCTCGATCAGTATACATATCTTGGTAGACAATGACCAGACAACAATATCGGGGCGGACGTCAGTGACACAGATGTGGACAGGAAAGGCTTGCTCAGAACCGGTGTACTGGGTTGGAGCTGCCAATCGTTTGCGGTGTCAAGCAGGCATGGACGATGAAATGACTGCCCTTTAGACTTCTGCTCGCCCTCTTTCACAAACATAGACTTTGATTCATTTTCGTCTATACGGGAGCGTTTGTTATGGCTCTCGATGTGTTTTTGAAGGGGAGCTTCAATAGTGCAGAGCACAGAGTCGTGACGCCAGGTATAACGGCCTTGTTTGAGGGCAACATGGCAACCGGAGAGGATGTGACATAGATGTGTTTGACCAGAACAGAGAGCACACTTGTTGTTGGGAATGATTCCCCACAGACGTCTAAGGTCGGGGGTAATAACCGAGTTTGTGCTTGCATTAGATAGATAGATAGATAGATAGATAGATAGATAGACAGATAGACAGATAGATAGATATAGATAGATAGATAGATATAGATAGATAGATAG
>WBZZ01003155.1:115000-120000 GCA_019918135.1 Paulinella micropora | reverse complement strand
CCCCCTCCACCACTCCCGTGTGGTGGTTTGGGTTTGGGTGAGTTAGGGGGGGGGGGGGCGTTACTATTGATCCATCTCTTCCAAATATTCCTCCACCACATTATATGGTTTTTTCCTTGGTGGGCTAAAATTTCTGACAGGTGGGCTAAAGTTTTCAACAAAAAAAGGGACCGGCCTGTTTACAGCTTGAGCGACGTATCTGGCAAAAAGGGACCGGCCTGTTTATAGATTGAGCGACGTATCTCAAATTCTAATCTCCATAGCTTTTTGGGCACTGGGGTACTGCGCGGCTAGCACTGGGGTATTGCGCGGCTGGAACTGGGGTACTGCGCGGCTGGCACGCAAATACAGGTACGCAGACGCAAATACAGGTACGCACAGCGCAGCAAAGCGCGCTTAAATATCTCGTTTCCACGGTCGAGTGTAAAGCTAGCAGGGCCTAGGGCATTGTCCTGCATCCATCCATCCATCCATCCATGCATCACACCATGCATCCATCCATGACTCCCCCACCATCCTCCATCCATGATGACTCCCCCACCACATTATATTGGTTTTTTCCTTTTGGGGGGCGTTGTTACAACGCCCCCCCCACCCCCCACCCCCCCCCCCCCCCCACCACCACTCCCGTGTCACCGGGTGGTTTGGGTTTGGGTGAGTTTGGGGGGGGGGGGGGGCGTTACTATCCATCCATCTCTTCCAAATACTCCCCCACCACATTATGTGGTTTTTTCCTTGGTTGGCTAAATTTTCTGACCGGTGGGCTAAAAAAAAAAAAAAAAAAGAGACAGGCCTGTTTACAGCTTGAGCAACGTATCTGACAAAAAGAGACCAGCGTGTTTATAGATTGAGCGACGTATCTCACATTCTTATCTCCATAGCTTTTTGGGCACTGGGGTACTGCGCGGCTGGCACTGGGGTACTGCGCGGCTGGCAGTGGGTTAGTGTCAGGACTTTGTACCCCAGTGGCATCGTTGCATCTTTTGTCTCTTTTTGGGTCTTTTCGTTGCGTTAGCCCCCCTCCGTCCCCCCCCCCCCCCCCCCCCGCCCCCCCCCCCACCACTCCCGTGTGGTGTTTTTGGCAAGTGCCAAAGCTCTCACATAGGGGATGAGAGATGAGGGATGGGAGATGGTCGATGGGGGATGGGATGGGAGATAGGGAATTAGCTGGAGGATGAAAGCTGAATATGGGAGACTCTAACATATGAAATAATACAATATTTTTTTTTCTACATATATTTTTCTACAGGTACTTACTTTTAAATACAGGTACACACATAAATACAGGTACGCACAGCGCAGCAAAGCACGCTTAAATATCTCGTTTCTAAAAGTATATCGTAGCAAAGTGTGTCTGTCCGTCTGTGATCACTCTCACGTCTAATCTATCTAATCTAATCTAATCTAATCTAATCTAATCTAATCTAATCTAATCTAATCTAATCTAATCTAATCTAATCTAATCTAATCTAATCTAATCTAATTTAATCTAATCTAATTTAATCTAATCTAATCTAATCTAATCTAGTCTAATCTAATCTAATCTAAAATAACCTCTTCATGGTTTGCTTCACTTCGCCCGGCTTGCAATCCTTGAGGTACTCAATTAATTGTTGCATTTCTTGACTAGACCTGGCTTGTCCTTGCGGATCCAGTGATGATTGCCTGGTTTTTAGGCATGTCAGGGCGAACGCCACCAGGGGAAAGAAGCTTTAACCAGCACTTCGGAAATCTAACCACTTTTTTAGCGGCGGGGCCGGCCTGGGAGATCACGGGAAGAATATTTTTGACGGGCCTGCCTGTCTTTTTTGCGGAAACGCAACCTTTTTTTCGCTGTGAATTCCACTTGGGAAAAATCGGGCCGTCCTGTTTTTCTATTGAAAAAGAAAAAAAAAACAGATGTTTTTGAAACTTTCCCCAGTCTGTAGTGGTAAAAATAAAAACGCTGTGTGACGGGCGATCCCCTTGTGTGTTTATTATAACCGGCTATTTGTATACTAGCTATATTTCTAAAAGTATATCGTAGCAAAGTGTGTCATCACTTCACGGAAACCTAGGTACTTTTTTAGCGGCGGGGCCGGCCTGAAAGATCACGGGAAGAATTTTTTGATGGGCAGCCTGTCTTTTTTGCGGAAACGCAACCTTTTTTTCGCTATGAATTCCACTTGGAAAAATCGGGCCGCCCGGTTTTTCTATGAAAAAATCAAAAGAAAAAGAAAAAGAATTTAAAAAAAAAGCAGAAATTTTTTGAAACTTTCCCTAGTCTGTAGTGATAAAAATAAAAAACGTTTTGAAGTTAGGGTTAGATCCCCTTGTGTGTTTTTTTCTAATATGCTATTTCTATACTACTAGTAGTAGCTATAGACAGTCGATCCCCTGTCATATTTCCACGGTCGAGTGTAAAGCTAGAAAGGGCTAGGGAATTGTCCTCCATCCATCCATCCATGCATCCATGCATCACACCAAGCATCAATCCATGACTCCCCCACCATCCTCCATCCACCATGACTCCCCCACCACATTATATGGCTTTTTCCTTTGGGGGGCGTTACAACGCCCCCCCCCCCCCCCCCCCCCCCTCACCACCACCACCATCACCATCACCAACACCACTACTCCCGTGTGGTGGTTTGGGTTTGGGTGAGTTTGGGGGGGGGGGGTGGGGTTACTATCAATCCATCTCTTCCAAATACTCCCCCACCACATTATATGGTTTCTTCCTTGGTGGCCTAAAATTTCTGACAGGTGGGCTAAAATTTCTGACAGGTGAGGTAAAATTTTCAACAAAAAAAAGGGACCGGCCTGTTTACAGCTTGAGCGACGTATCTGACAAAAAGGACCAGCCTGTTTATAGATTGAGCGACGTATCTCACATTCTTATCTTTATGGCTTTTTGGGCACTGGGGTACTGCGCGGCTGGCACTGGGGTACTGCGCGGCTGGCACTGGGGTAGTGTCAGGACTTTGTACCCCAGTGGCACCGTTGCATCTTTCGTCTCTTTTTGGGTCTTTTCGTTGTGTTAGCCCCCCATTACTCCCGGGTGGTGTTTTTGGCAAGTGCCAAAGCTCTCACATAGGGGATGAGAGATGAGGGATGGGAGATGATCGATAGGGGATGGGGGATGGAAGATAGAGAATGAGCTCGAGGATGAAAGCTGAAGATGGGAGACTCTAACATATGAAATATTATAAAATATTTTTTCTACATGTATTTTTCTACAGGTACTTACTTTTAAATACAGGTACGCACATAAATACAGGTACGCACAGCGCAGCAAAACTCGCTTAAATATCTCGTTCTCTTGTCTAAAATTATATCGTAACAAAGTGTCTAAAAATATATCGTAACAAAGTGTGTCTGTCAGTCTGTGATCACTCTCACGGAAATCTAAACACTTTTTTAGCGGCTAAGCCGGTCTGGGAGATCACGGGAAGAATATTTTGGACGGGCCGGCCTGTCTTTTTTGCGGAAATACAACCTTTTTTTCGCTATGAATTCCACTTGGGAAAAATCAGACTATTCTGTTTTTCTATTGAAAAAGAAAAAGAAAAAAAAACAGATGTTTTTGAAACTTTCCCCAGTCTGCAGTAGTAAAAATAAAAACGTTGTGGGACTGGCGATCCCTTTGTGTGTTTATTCTAATATGGTATTTCTATATTAGCTATAGATGGGCGATCCCCTATCATATTTCCACTGTCGATTGTAAAGCTAGCAAGGCCTAGGGGATTGTCCATCCATCCATCAATCCATCCATCCATCAATCCATGCACCCATGCATCACACCATCACATCATTCATGACTCCCCCACAATCCTAGGTCTCCATCCACCATGAATCCCCCATCACATTATCTAGATTATATGGTTTTTTCCTTTGTTTTTTCCTTTTGGGGGGGGGGGGGGCGAACGTCCCTCTCCACCACTCCCATGTGGTGGTTTGGGTTTTGGTGAGTTTGGTTCGAATTCGCCTCCCCCCCCCCCCCCCACCCATCCCGTGTGGTGATTTTGGTTTGGGTGAGTTTGGGGTGGTCCGGGTGCGTTACTATCAATCAATCTCTTCTAAATACTCCCCCACCACATTATATGGTTTTTTCCTTTGTGTGATAAAATTTTTGACAGATGTGCTAAAATTTTCAAAAAAGGGATCTGCATGTTTTTAATTTACAGCTTGAGCGACCCGTACGTATCTGACAAAAAGGGACCTGCCTGTTTATAGATTGAGCGACGTACTCTCATATTCTTATCTTCATTTTTTTGACACTGGGGTACTGCGCGGCTGGAACTGAGATACTGCGAGGCTGGCAGTGGGGTAGTACTAGCTAGTACTAGTGTTACTAGTGTCAGGACTTTGTACCCCAGTGGCACCGTTGTTTCTTTTGCAATTGTCTAGATCTAGTAGATTTTTTTTACAATTGTGTCTTTTCTTTAACGTTGCGCGTTAGCACCCCCCCCCCCCCCCCATGGCCACCGGTACCACCACCACCATCACCACTTTCGTGTGGTAAAGGTGTTTTTAGCAAGTGATAAAAATTAGAGATAGAGAATGAGCTAGAGGATGAAAGCTGAAGATGTGAGACTAGTACTATAGCACTAGTGTAACATACTAGACTACATATATATATATATATATATATATATATATATATATATATATATATATATATATATATACTATATCTGAGGCGTACTGATGCAGCTAATGGCATTATCCTCAACGGACATAAGCATCCAATACCCTTGTTCGAGGTCCTCCACCCCCCCGTGTCAGTCTCTCGCCTGATGATCGGGGCCACCGATGGAGCTCCTGAGGGCAAGACTGCACTAAGCCGATGTTATTCCGCAGTCCCAGCAACCTCTTGCAAGACATCACCGAATGTGCAAGTGCATACACCAAGCGCGGTTGCTAGAGCTGCCTCGAAACCCCACCCATAACAATCTGGTGTCTGCTGGGTCCTGGGCTATCAACCAGCATATGCGGAGTTTAAGATCTTTTACCCGCGC
>WBZZ01003155.1:87500-105000 GCA_019918135.1 Paulinella micropora | reverse complement strand
CCACCAGGCGCCGTTTGCGCACACGAGAGGGAGTTATCGGCCGATATTTGGTGTATCTGACACTTTTTGATGAGCTCTCTTCGAAAATATATACAAATGTTGCGCCGGGTGGCCTACCGGAAAATTGAGGTTTTTGCGCCACCAGGCGCCATTTGCGCAGACCTGAGGGAGTTCGAGGCTGATGTTTGGTGCACCCGACACCTCTCGGTGCGCTCTCTTCGTAGATAAAGAAGTTTTGGTGCCGGGTGGCACAAAAACAAGAGATTTTAGGTTTTTGTGCCACCAGAGCTAACACTTGCGTTCTGCTGGTAACTCTGGCAATTGAACCTACCCTGTCGACGAGAAAGGGGGGGTCCCGGCGGGGCTCCCCCCGGGAACCCCAGCCCGAGGGGGGGGGGGGGGGGGGTGCGCGGAGCGCACCGCAAACCATCCTTTCAGGTGTTGGTGCAGCCCCTAGTTATTACTATTATTATTATTATTATTATTATTATTATTATTATTATTATTATTATTATTATTATTATTGGACACCGTGATAGCCCAGTGGTCAAGTTCTACCATCTGGGCCCTGTCGCCAGTTCGATTCCCGTCGGTGCCACCAGTATTTTCATTGAACATACCGATCCGTCTGGACCAGTATTTTCATTGAACATACCGGCCCGTCTGGAAGTGTTGGAACTGCCCTTGCGGGGGTGTCATTAGAGCTTATCGTCAATTCTTCGTACTCCCCTCACGGGTGAGACGATGGAGGCGCATGTGCAGAAATGCATCAGCCATTGACAGAGAAGCACTATTATTATTATTATTATTATTATTATTATTATTATTATTATTATTATTATTATTATTATTATTATTATTATTAGGGAGTACATAGGCCATCGGTCCTTTTCATGGGCTGATTGGTATAAAGCTCCTAGAGTAATGTTCTATGCCGTCACTTCCTTTATTCCACCGATTGGTGTGGAGACTTTCCTTATGGAATGGAGGACTGGATGCACATGGCCTTTTGGCTCAGCAATTGGCAGGAGATACACTATTATTATTATTATTATTATTATTATTATTATTATTATTATTTTCTACCATTTGGGCCCTGTCGCCAGTTCGATTCCCGTCGGTGCCACCAGTATTTTCATTGAACATACCGGTCTATTTCTGGACCAGTATTTTCATTGAACATACCGGCCCGTCTGGAAGTGTTGGAACTGCCCTTGCGGGGGTGTCATTAGAGCTTATCGTCAATTCTTCGTACTCCCCTCACGGGTGAGACGATGGAGGCGCATGTGCAGAAATGCATCAGCCATTGACAGAGAAGCACTATTATTATTATTATTATTATTATTATTATTATTATTATTATGGACACCGTGATAGCCCAGTGGTCAAGTTCTACCATCTGGGCCCTGTCGCCAGTTCGATTCCCGTCGGTGCCACCAGTATTTTCATTGAACATACCGGTCCGTCTGGAAGTGTTGGAACTGCCCGTGCGGGGGTGTCATTAGAGCCTATCGTCAATTCTTCGTACTCCCCTCACGGGTGAGACGATGGAGGCGCATGTGCAGATTTGCATCAGCCATTGACAGAGAAGCACTATTATTATTATTATTATTATTATTATTATTATTATTATTATTATTATTATTATTATTATCATTATTATGGACACCGTGATAGCCCAGTGGTCAAGTTCTACCATCTGGGCCCTGTCGCCAGTTCGATTCCCGTCGGTGCCACCAGTATTTTCATTGAACATACCGGTCTATTTCTGGACCAGTATTTTCATTGAACATACCGGCCCGTCTGGAAGTGTTGGAACTGCCCTTGCGGGGGTGTCATTAGAGCTTATCGTCAATTCTTCGTACTCCCCTCACGGGTGAGACGATGGAGGCGCATGTGCAGAAATGCATCAGCCATTGACAGAGAAGCACTATTATCATTATTATTGTTATTGTTATTATCATTATTATTCTCTTCTTAGTTCGCGTTTTTGCCTACACAAGGGGGTTTTTCTCCCTGCAGTCCCTAGATGATAACTTTGCTACCATGCCGGTATATATGTTTATGTATATATATGTATATAATACTATTTTTGATGATGATGATGATGATGATGATGATGATGATAATTATTATTATTATTACTATTATTATTATTATTTGGACACCGTGATAGCCCAGTGGTCAAGTTCTACCATCTGGGCCCTGTCGCCAGTTCGATTCCCGTCGGTGCCACCAGTATTTTCATTGAACATACCGATCCGTCTGGACCAGTATTTTCATTGAACATACCGGCCCGTCTGGAAGTGTTGGAACTGCCCTTGCGGGGGTGTCATTAGAGCTTATCGTCAATTCTTCGTACTCCCCTCACGGGTGAGACGATGGAGGCGCATGTGCAGAAATGCATCAGCCATTGACAGAGAAGCACTATTATTATTATTATTATTATTATTATTATTATTATTATTATTATTATTATTATTATTTGGACACCGTGATAGCCCAGTGGTCAAGTTCTACCATCTGGGCCCTGTCGCCAGTTCGATTCCCGTCGGTGCCACCAGTATTTTCATTGAACATACCGGCCCGTCTGGAAGTGTTGGAACTGCCCGTGCGGGGGTGTCATTAGAGCCTATCGTCAATTCTTCGTACTCCGGTGAGACGATGGAGGCGCATGTGCAGATTTGCATCAGCCATTGACAGAGAAGCACTATTATTATTATTATTATTATTATTATTATTATTATTATTATTATTATTATTATTATTATGGACACCGTGATAGCCCAGTGGTCAAGTTCTACCATCTGGGCCCTGTCGCCAGTTCGATTCCCGTCGGTGCCACCAGTATTTTCATTGAACATACCGGTCTATTTCTGGATCAGTATTTTCATTGAACATACCGGCCCGTCTGGAAGTGTTGGAACTGCCCTTGCGGGGGTGTCATTAGAGCTTATCGTCAATTCTTCGTACTCCCCTCAAGGGTGAGACGATGGAGGCGCATGTGCAGAAATGCATCAGCCATTGACAGAGAAGCACTATTATTATTATTATTATTATTATTATTATTATTATTATTATTATTATTATTATTATTATTATTATCCCTGAAAGGTGTTGGTGAAGGGGGTGGGGTTTGGGGGGGAGGGGGAAAATGAAAATTGTCCCCCCCCCCCCCCCCCCCCCCCCAACCCCTTTTCCGCACCCCTGTCGGAATAAATCATGGTTTGTGTGAACCAGGAGGAGTTCGGAGCTCATATTTGCAGGGTGGCTAGCCCCAGACTCGACCTTGTTGCTGATATGATTTTTTTTTTTTGGAATTTACGCAAATATTTGCGTTAGGGCAGTGTCGTGAATCCCAAAATTCCTTGTTTTTTTTCGCACCCCAATCGGAATAAATCATGGTTTGTGTGAACCAGGAGGAGTTGGGAGCTCATATTTGCAGGGTGGCTAGCCCCAGACTCGATGTTGATGCTAATATAATTTCTTTTTTGGAATTCACGCAAATATTTGCGTTAGGGGAGTGTCCTGAATGCCAAATTTCCTTGTTTTTTTAGCCTATTTTCTGCTCTCCCATCGGAATAAATCATGGTTTGTGTGAACCAGGAGGAGTTGGGAGCTCATATTGACAGGGTGGTTAGCAGCAGACTCGATATTGATGCTGGTATAATTTTTTTTTGGAATTCACGCAAATATTTGCGTTAGGGAGTGTCCTGAATACCAAATTTCCTTGTTTTTTTAGCAGTACTTGTTTAACGTACCCTGTCGACGGGGCAGGGGGGGTCCGGGGGCCCCTTCCCCCGGGAACCCAAACCCTGCGATTGCACGACCGCTTTGGTCGCGGGTGGCACCCACACCAGAAAATTAAGGTCTTGTTCCACCAGGCGCCCTCCGGCAATCGAACGTACCCTGTCGACGGGAACGGGGGGTCCGGGGGGCCCTCCCCCCGGGAACCCCAGCCCGGCGATTGTACGTACCAGTTTTCTTTCGCAGGTGGCACCCACACCAGAAAATTTAGATCTTGTGCCACCAGGCGCCGTTTGCGCACACCAGAGGGAGTTAGCGGCTGTTATTTGGTGTATCTGACACTTCTTGATGAGCTCTCTTCGAAAATATAAAAATCGTGGCGCCGGATGGCATACACACCGGAAGACTGAGGTTTTTGGGCCACCAGGCGCCGTTTGCGCACGCCCGAGGGATTTTGAGGCTGATGTTTGGTGTACCCGACACCTCTAGGTGCGCTCTCTTCGGAGATAAAAAAGTTTTGGTGGCGGGTGGCACAAAAACCAGAGATTTTAGGTTTTTGTGCTACGAGAGCTTACACTTGCCTTCTGGTACCTCTGGCAATTGAACGTACCCTGTCGACGGGAAAGGGGGGTCCGGGGGGCTCTCCACTCGGGAACCCTAGCCCGAGGGGGAAGGGGTGTGTATGTGTGTGTGTGGTGGGGGGGGGGGGGGTGCGCGAAGCACCGCAAACCATCCTTTCAGGTGTTGGCGCAGCCCCTAGTTATTATTATCATTATTATTACTATTATTCCTTGGAGTGTTGACTGTGACATATTTGAGGGAAATCCCGATGAAAAAACCTAGTCACACTTGCTAAACAGAGTTCCAGCCCAATGGCCTCAAGGCGTTAAACTGTGACGCCAACTCATAACCCTTTGGTGGTAGATGCTGGGGAGGAGCGTCGTTGCGCGCGTAAAAGATCTTAAACTCCGCATATGCTGGTTGATAGCCCAGGACCCAGCAGACACCAGATTGTTATGGGTGGGGTTTCGAGGCAGCTCTAGCAACCGCGCTTGGTGTATGCACTTGCACATTCGGTGACGTCTTGCAAGAGGTTGCTGGGACTGCGGAATAACCTCGGCTTAGTGCAGTCTTGCCCTCAGGAGCTCCATCGGTGGCCCCGATCATCAGGCGAGAGACTGACACGGGGGGGTGGAGGACCTCGAACAAGGGTATTGGAGGCTTATGTCCGTTGAGGATATGCCATTAGCTGCATCAGTACGCCTCAGATATAGTAAATTTAATAATCATTAGTATTATTTAATAATCATTATTATTATTATTATTATTATTATTTTGGACACCGTGATAGCCCAGTGGTCAAGTTCTACCATCTGGGCCCTGTCGCCAGTTCGATTCCCGTCGGTGCCACCAGTATTTTCATTGAACATACCGGTCTATTTCTGGACCAGTATTTTCATTGAACATACCGGCCCGTCTGGAAGTGTTGGAACTGCCCTTGCGGGGGTGTCATTAGAGCTTATCGTCAATTCTTCGTACTCCCCTCACGGGTGAGACGATGGAGGCGCATGTGCAGAAATGCATCAGCCATTGACAGAGAAGCACTATTATTATTATTATTATTATTATTATTATTATTATTATTATTATTATTATTATTATTGTTATTGTTATTATTATCCCTGAAAGGTGTTGGTCAAGGGGGTAGGGGGTTTGGGGGGAGGGGAAAAATGAAAATTGTGTACCCCCCCCCCCCACCCCCACCCATTTCCGCACCCCTGTCGGAATAAATCATGGTTTGTGTGAACCAGGAGGAGTTAGGAGCTCATATTAGCAGGATAGCTAGCCCCAGACTCGATCTTGATGCTGACATAATTTTTTTTGAATTCACGCAAATACTTGCGTTAGGGCAGTGTCCTGAATGCCAAAATTCCTTGTTTTTGTTCGCACCCCAATCGGAATAAATCATGGTTTGTGTGAACCAGGAGGAGTTGGGAGCTCATAACAACAGGGTGGCTAGCCCCAGACTGGATGTTGATGCTGATAATTTTTTTTTTTGGGAATTCACGCAAATATTTGCGTTAGGGGACTGTCCTGATTGCGAAAATTCCTTGTTTTTTTAGCCTATTTTCTGCACCCTCGTCGGAATAAATCATGGTTTGTGTGAACCAGGAGGAGTTGGGAGCTCATATTGACAGGTTGGCCAGCCCCAGACTCGAGATGCTGATATAGTTTTTTTGGAATTCACGCAAATATTTGCGTTAGGGAGTGTCCTGAATGCCAAAATTTCTTGGTTTTTTAGCCTATTTTCTACTCTCCCATCAGAATAAATCATACCTACGGCAATTCAACGTACCCTGTCGAAGGGAAAGGGGGCGGGAGGGGGGGGGGGGGGGGGTCCGGGGGGCCCTCCAAAAAGTGATAAGAAGTGGGGCTGGCGGGGTTTGGTGCGCGAAGCGCACCGGTAAACCATCCTTTCAGGTGTTGGCGCAGCCCCTAGTTATTATTATTATTATCATTATTATTATCATTATTATTATTATTATTATTATTATTATTATTATTATTGGACACCGTGATAGCCCAGTGGTCAAGTTCTACCATCTGGGCCCAGTCGCCAGTTCGATTCCCGTCGGTGCCACCAGTATTTTCATTGATCATACCGGTCTATTTCTGGACCAGTATTTTCATTGAACATACCGGCCCGTCCCGTCTGGAAGTGTTGGAACTGCCCTTGCGGGGGTGTCATTAGAGCTTATCGTCAATTCTTCGTACTCCCCTCACGGGTGAGACGATGGAGGCGCATGTGCAGAAATGCATCAGCCATTGACAGAGAAGCACTATTATTATTATTATTATTATTATTATTATTATTATTGACACCGTGATAGCCCAGTGGTCAAGTTCTACCATCTGGGCCCTGTCGCCAGTTCGATTCCCGTCGGTGCCACCAGTATTTTCATTGAACATACCGGTCCGTCTGGAAGTGTTGGAACTGCCCTTGCGGGGGTGTCATTAGAGCCTATCGTCAATTCTTTGTACTCCCCTCACGGGTGAGACGATGGAGGCGCATGTGCAGATTTGCATCAGCCATTGACAGAGAAGCACTATTATTATTATTATTATTATTATTATTATTATTATTATTATTATTATTATTATTATGGACACCGTGATAGCCCAGTGGTCAAGTTCTACCATCTGGGCCCTGTCGCCAGTTCGATTCCCGTCGGTGCCACCAGTATTTTCATTGATCATACCGATCCGTCTGGACCAGTATTTTCATTGAACATACCGGCCCGTCTGGAAGTGTTGGAACTGCCCTTGC
This sequence comes from Paulinella micropora, assembly GCA_019918135.1. NCBI lineage: Eukaryota > Cercozoa > Imbricatea > Euglyphida > Paulinellidae > Paulinella > Paulinella micropora. Next base: position 97,925 of record WBZZ01003155.1, on the reverse strand, counting down.
GGGGGTGTCATTAGAGCTTATCGTCAATTCTTCGTACTCCCCTCACGGGTGAGACGATGGAGGCGCATGTGCAGAAATGCATCAGCCATTGACAGAGAAGCACTATTATTATTATTATTATTATTATTATTATTATTATTATTATTATTATTAGGGAGTACATAGGCCATCGGTCCTTTCCATGGGCTGATTGGTATAAAGCTCCTAGAGTAATGTTCTATGCCGTCACTTCCTTTATTCCACCGATTGGTGTGGAGACTTTCCTTATGGAATGGAGGACTGGATGCACATGGCCTTTTGGCTCAGCAATTGGCAGGAGATACACTATTATTATTATTATTATTATTATTATTATTATTTGGACACCGTGATAGCCCAGTGGTCAAGTTCTACCATCTGGGCCCTGTCGCCAGTTCGATTCCCGTCGGTGCCACCAGTATTTTCATTGAACATACCGGTCTATTTCTGGACCAGTATTTTCATTGAACATACCGGCCCGTCTGGAAGTGTTGGAACTGCCCTTGCGGGGGTGTCATTAGAGCTTATCGTCAATTCTTCGTACTCCCCTCACGGGTGAGACGATGGAGGCGCATGTGCAGAAATGCATCAGCCATTGACAGAGAAGCACTATTATTATTATTATTATTATTATTATTATGGACACCGTGATAGCCCAGTGGTCAAGTCCTACCATCTGGGCCCTGTCGCCAGTTCGATTCCCGTCGGTGCCACCAGTATTTTCATTGAACATACTGGCCCGTCTGGAAGTGTTGGAACTGCCCGTGCGGGGGTGTCATTAGAGCCTATCGTCAATTCTTCGTACTCCCCTCACGGGTGAGACGATGGAGGCGCATGTGCAGATTTGCATCAGCCATTGACAGAGAAGCACTATTATTATTATTATTATTATTACTATTCTTATTCTTATTATTATTATTATCCCTGAAAGGTGTTGGAGTAGGGGGAGGGGAAAATGGAAATTGTGTAACCCCCCCCCCCCCCCCCCACACACACACACACACACGCACACCCCCACCCACCATTTTCGGACCCCTGTCCCTATAAATCATGGTTTGTGGGAACCAGGAGTTGGGAGTTCATATTGGCAGGGTGGCTAGCCCCAGACTCGATGTTGATACTGATATGATTTCTTTGGAATTCACTTAAATATTTGCGTTAGGGGAGTGTCCTGAATGCCAAAATTCCTTGTTTTAATGGCTTTTTTGCACCCCCTTTCGGAATAAATCATGGTTTGTGTGAACCAGGAGTTGGGAGCTCATATTGGTAGGGTGGCTAGCCCCAGACTCGATGTTGATGCTGATATAATTTTTTTGGAATTCACGCAAATATTTGCGCTAGGGGAGTGTCCTGAATGCCAAATTTCCTGGTTTTTTTCCGCACCCCTGTCCCTATAAATCATGGTTTGTGTTAACCAGATTGGCAGGGTGGCTAGCCGCAGACTCGATGTTGATGCTGGTGTTGTCTTTTTTGAAGTACACGCAAATATTTGCGTTAGGGGAGTGTCCTGAATGCCGAAATTCCTGGTTTTTTGGTACTTGCCGGTGCCTCCGGCAATTGAACGTACCCTGTCGACGAGGAAGGGGGGTCCGGGGGGGCCCTTCCCCCCGGGAACCCCAGCCCGGCAATTGTACGTACCCGTTTTGGTCGCGGGTGGCACACAAACCAGAAAATTGAGTTCTTTGTGCCACCAGGCGCCGTTTGCGCACACCAGAGGGAGTCAGCGGCTCATATTTGGTGTATCTGACACTTCTTGATGAGCTCTCTTCGAAAATATAAAAATTGTGACGCCGGGTGGCGTAAAAGCCAGAAATTTTAGGCTTTTGCGCCACCAGGCGCCGTTCGCGCACGCCCGAGGGAGTTTGAGGCTGATGTTTGGTGTACTCGACACCTCTCCGTGAGCTCTCTTCGGAGATCCAAAGTTTTGGTGCCGGGTGGCACAAAACCAGAGACTTAAGGTTTTTGTGCCACCACTTGCGTTCTGCTGGTACCTCTGGCAATTGAACGTACCCTTTCGACGGGGAAGGGGGGGGTCCGGGGGGCCCTTCCCCCCGGGAACCCCAGCCCGGCGATTGTCCGTACCCCAAGCAAATTAGCCGGCACCAAAATGAATGGCTGAGAATGCTCCAAGGCTCTAAGAGTTGTGCCGGAAGGGTTCGTCCCGGTTACCTCCGGCAATTGAACGTACCCTGTCGATTGTGGAAAGGGGGAGTCCGGGGGGCCTTCACCCCGTGAACCCCAGCCCCGCAATTGTACGTACCCGAAGCGAATTTGCCGGCACCAAAATGAATCACTGAGATTTCTCCAAGTCTGTGAAAGTTGTGCATGTGAGAATGAGAGGAAAAGCGACCGTGGGAAAGGGGCGGGGCGGGGGGGGGGGGGGGGGGGGGGGGGTGCGCATCGCGAAGCGCACCGCAAACCATCCTTTCAGGTGTTGGCGCAGCCCCTAGTTATTACTATTATTATTATTATTATTATTATTATTATTATTATTATTATTATTATTATTATTATTCTGGAGGGGTGCACAAGATGGCACTCCATGGGAAGAGGAGGTGGTTGGGCCTCTCCCCACGAAGGTGACCGCTTGGGGAGGGCGGTCACCGGGATATGCGCAACTCTCAACTGGGCATTTACTCGGTAGGGGTTCGGCCAGGCAGGTTGTGGGGTTGTCTGTTGGATTGTTGGTTGGCTCGTTTTTCTTGGCTGTTGGTTTGGGTCTGGTTTCCTGGTTAGCCCATTTTCGCCGAATTTCCTGCCGAGTAAATGCCTGGGGGCTTCCAGTTCCGGTTTGGTGATCTTGTTGAGGTGAGCATTCGGAGGAAACAGTACCGAGATGGGTTGAAGATAGGATTCACATTGAGCCGAGATGGGGCTGAGTTGACCTGTTCCAACTCGGCTCCATTTCGGCTTCATGTTAATCCTATCTTCATCCTATTTGGGTTTTGTCTCCTCCCTATCTTCGCTTCTTCGGGGTTGCCTAACTGGAACACATGATGAGCGCACATTGGAGAGGGGCTTCAGTCGGTCCCAATGCCTTGCCAGTGCCTTGCTGCGTTGCCGTGCCTTGCCCCATGCATTCACACCCTCCACCGTTGCATTTCTAACTGAGCAGCTTCGGCTGGGATTACTATACTTGTCTGTAAGACCCTATAGGTACCGCTAGGTTCGCGCCTTCTATACCCACGTGGGGGAAGGAGTTTCAGCGGCACGCCGTCCGATCTGGCTCCACTCGGGGACACCCGTACCTCATGATGTGTATTGTTAGGAGCAGCTGAAAGTCCATAAGGCATGAGAGTAGAGGCGTTGGCGATGCGATGGAGAGTGTGTGTAGTGCGTGAGGCAGGTTCTGGCGACGCTGGGGGTGCTGGCGGGCGCCGAAGGGCACGAAGCGACGCCAGTGACACCGGCGGAAATGCGTGTAGTGTGTGTTGCAGATACCGCCGATGCTATTTGCATGGGCGGGCGCTTTCCTCGGCGTAAAGAGGCGCGGCGGTGATGGCCAGCGACATTGGCCGTCTACTACTCTCAATGGATTACAAATACGCGAAGCACGGAGCTACCACTGTGGCCCTTATGGGACAAGGTAGAATCGCCGAAGACCTGGACAATCCCCGTGGGAATGCCTCTTCGACGGGCTCTGGCCCGATGTCCCAGGATGGGAGGATGAGGGCTCGCGTATATGACGGAATTCCTGAACCACGTGGAGAGGCTATCTTAGCTGCGCCTCATCCTTCCTCCCCAAACCTGGCACACGGGTCGGCGCTTCAACATAAGGCGAGCGGCGCTATTTGGCAGATGGCACCGCCGCCTCGACGGTACCGGCGGGTAGACCGGTACGACAAGGACGGGCGTAATCTGATTGTCTGGGGGCTCTCAGAACGCGCCAATCTACAGGAGATCGCCTCCAAAATGAGCGGTCTTGGTCTGGTGGTCCCGGTAATGGAGTGGCAAGGCCAGCGAATGTCTCGTCACCTGGAGCTGGTCTACGAGGACGATGACAGCAGGCAGACGGCGTTGCAGCAACTCAAACATCTCAAATTCTTCGGCAGAGGGGTCAATGTGGCCCTTGGGCGCAGGTTCAGGGACAGGGAACGTGTCCGAAGGCTTATTCGCATCCATCTGCGTGGGGAAGCGGCGGTCCGGAAGGAGGAAGCTGCGACGGGATATCGCGTCTTGCCTCTGCATGAAGAATGTGTCGATGATGTGCAGGTGGTGTCTTCGGAATTGGCTGCCGATGCACCTAAGTGTGTGTCTGAGTGTGCTGATGTGCATGTGGTGCCCCTGCATTCGGCGGCCAGTGCAGTGGGGGACCAACCTGCGCAAGCACCTGCAGAGGGGGGCAGCACGAGGGCGGATGCCAAGCGCGGCCGTCGGGTCCGGAAACGAGCCAAGAAGCACCGCTCCAAGCAGTTCGATACCGGCTTCAAGCTACTCGTCGCGAGTCACAACTGGCAGGGTAAAACGGGATACGACAACGTAGGCACGGCGGAATGGGCATCATTCTACCAGCACGAGGGCTGGCTAGTCATCGGGGCTCAGGAGCACCGCATGGGCAAGAAGCAACTTTCCAAATGCAGCCTGGATGGATTCCGGATTTTTGGAAAACCTGCGGAGGTCAGCGAGAAAATCGCTGCAAGGGTGGGGTTCTATTCGCGGTGGCTAACTTCCTTGGTCCGTATTGCAACCTGGTGTCAGCCCCCGTCGATCACCGGCAGCAAGTGTGGCTGCGTATCGCCTCGGGTGTTACCGGCGCTCAGGATATCTATGTGGGCAACGGCTACTTTCCCCAGGAAACGCAGGAAGAAGAGTTGTCAGAGGCGTATGCGGCCTGGCAGGCAGCTATAGCTTTTTTTGGAGCCAAAGGTCTTGTGGTCACGGTGGCGGATGCCAACGCGAAGCTCGGGCCGGCATGCAGCCGAAAAGAGGAGGGCATCGTCGGTCAGCACGGGAAGGTCGATCATAAGGGAGCACCGGTACGTTCGGAGAACGGCAAGAGACTCGCGGCTGTCCTCGTCGCTTCGGGCCTGCGAAATCTGAGCGGCTTCTCGTGCCCAGTGGAAGGGTCCTACTGGTGGTCCCGGCGTGAGCAGCGCGGCATGGGCACAGGCAAGCACCTCCTCGATTACATCTGCGCGTCGCCTGGCTTGGCATCTGGAGCAAAGTTCGGAGTATGCGAAGATGATCTTGATACGGACCACAAGGCAGTATGGGCCGAACTGACGTGGAGCGGCCAGCGCCGGCCAAAGCGGGCTGCGAAACCTTACAGGTCCTTTCGTGTTGATAAGCTTATTGGTGCTGGTGTCTCGGGTAATGATCACGCTGCGAAGCAAGCGCTGGATTATCTACGCGACAAGTTCGATGACGTATTCCAGCATTGCCTACAGAAGCTTGGAGTGCATCAGCTGCCTGAGCTTGACCTATCGGGTGGTGCCGACAGCCAACGGGTGGTAGATGACGTCACCGAGCGAGTGGCGCAGTCCTTCCGAATGGCGGCGCACCGGGTCCTTGGCTCCAGATGTATACGACCCCGTTTCACCAACAATTGGTTCGACGGGGAGCTAAAGGAGCTCATTCAGCAGCGCCGGGAGGCCTACGCAGCATACAGGAGGGATGAATCGAATGCGGAAGCCCGTCTGCATTGGCTACGGCTCCGCAAGCAAATTCGGAAGGCAACTCGGGCCAAGAAGTCCGCCTCCTTCAAGCAAGTGCAGGAAGAAGCGGTCAAATGTCAACGCGAGCAATCCTCAAAGCGCTTTTGGCTACTCGCGAAGCGGCTTGGCGGGGCACGCAGAACGAAGGTCTCCGCGCCGGTGCAAAGGGAGGATGGCTCACTGGCGTGTACGCTGCCGGAAAAGATCGCTCGGTGGGAGGAATTTCGGAAAAATTCGGTGAAGCCACGGGAAAATCCGGCAAGTGCGGCTGTTGTGGTGGAGTGCTGTGCAGAAGCAGGCTCGCTGGAGTGGGAGCTAAGCGGCAGTTCCACTGGAACGATCGCTTCAGAGATGAGGTGGCCCGGGCTATGAAGGAGCACGAAGTAGGTGAAGACACTTGCGAAGAGCTGGACAAGCCGTTCACGCAAGAGGAGGTCCTTGCAAGGCAACGTGCCCTGAATAACCACAAAGCTTGTGGCGAGGACAAAGTGAAGAACGAGATGCTCAAGTATGGCGGCGCCTACATCAATGGCTACTTAACGCAGTACTTCAACTGGATTCGAGAAGCCGAGAGGACTCCAAAAGCTTGGGGCAAGGGAATCATCGTCAATATCCCCAAGGGTGGGGATCCTACGGATCCTGACAACTGGAGGGATATCTCGATTATTAGTTGCCTTGGTAAGCTGTATCTGTCCTTATTAGCTACTCGTCTAACGCTCTTCGTGGATGGCCCGGATAAGCTACGTCCAGAGCAGGGAGGCTTCCGCCCGGGGCGTCGCACTACGGATCAGGTCTTTACCCTTTGGCAGAGGTTGAAGGGGCGTCAGCAGCAGAAGCGGGAGTCGTATGTCCTGTTCGTCGATCTACGCAAGGCTTTCCCGTCTGTTTGGAGAGATGGTCTATTTGAGAGGCTCTGGAAGCTGGGTGTAAGGGGCAAGTTCTGGCGCACGCTACGCAGGTGCTACGAGCAGACTTCGTCGCAAGTGCTAGTTGATGGAGCACTCACCCCCGAAGTACTGGAGGGTGTAGGCGTCCAACAGGGGTCCCCTCTCTCTCCCACACTCTTCAACGTCTTTATGGATGAGCTGTGTGATCGGCTGGCGAGTGCCCTCAAGATCACGGATGTGAAGCGGCTGAACGACATCAAGGCACTTCTATACGCGGACGACGTGGCCCTCATCGCTCACAGTCGCACCGAGCTCCAGAAGATGGTCAATGTTGTGGCCAAGTTCGCGGAAGATTACCGGCTGGAAGTCAACTTGAAGCCCGGCAAGACGGAAATCATGCCCATTTACACGTCGAGCAAGGCGAAACGACCAAGTATCAGGGAGCGAGGTGAGCCCGTGGTGTGGTTTCGCGGCCAGAAGCTTTGTGTCACCAGTCAGTACAAGTACCTGGGAGTGGTTATCACCGACGACCTGAAGTGGAAGGAGCAGGCCCTGCAGGCTACGCGTGTCACTGAAGTCGCCACCGCAGGTTGGTACTCTTTGTGGTGTGCAGGTGAGATACAAGCTAGGTATCGTCTCATGTGCTGGAATCAACTTGTGGGGGCCAAGCTGAAGTACGCCTTCGATGTCTGGCGTGCCCCCGTATCGCAGCTCACCAAGCTGGAGGCAGCAATGCTGCGCCCCATGAGGATGATTCTCGGCATCAGCCCTAAGACAAGCAAGTGGATTACACTCTTTCTGGCGCGCTCTTTGAGTGCGGAGCGTTTGCGGCGGGCGGCGCAACTGAAGTTCTATGGACGGCTGCGTGTTCTACCGGAGAAGCGATTTCCTGTCATCGCATCTCAAGTCAAATCCGACTGGACTGCGGAGGCCGAAGGCGCTATCAGGGACTCAATGGATCTACAACAAGGGCTTCAGGAGCTCCTAAATAGCTCAGAGAAGGACCTCGAGGGTTGGAGTTCGACTGTGGACAAGTGGGCCCTTCAGCAGGACGTCAAGATGGTGCAGCAACTGATGTGGGACAAGCGAGAGGCAGGCAGCGATCTTACTGATGGCCTGCGAGTCATCCTAAGACAAGTCTTTGGAACTAAGGAGTTCCCAAGATGGGTAGCCCTTGATGATGCGCATTATAATCTGCTTCGGAGAGGGTTGCTCAGCTGCAACAACCGCCTTCGGTTGTACCGCAGCAAGTTGGTCAGTGGCATGTCCCCTCGCTGCTTCTGTTGTCATGATGATGTCAATGAGTCCCTTGCGCACTTCTTATGGGTTTGCCCCATGCATGAGGGGAGACGTAAGCAGCTGTTGCTGAGTATGCAGAGGCTCGGTGGCATGGCTGTGGGGGGTGCTGAGGGGGATGGAGGGAGTGAGGAGGGTGGTGAGGTCGTAGGTGGTGAGGTTGTGGTGGAGGATGTGTTGCTTGGGCGGGAGCGGGAGGGCTCTGTGCGGCAGGGTTGGGATGATATGTCGCCTGAGGATCAATCACGATTGTTTTGTAAGCTTTTTCAGGGGAAGTCGCGCTTCCGCAGTAACTTTAGGCTTGCTGCGTTGTTAGGGGTTACAGCGTTGCGTCCCCCTCCAAAGGTGGATGTGTTGTTTGGATCATATGTGTCTGAGTGTTGGTCTGCTAGGGAGGGTAAAAGGGAGGAGCTTGGGGTGGATGATGGGGGTGAGGAGGTGATTGACCTCACTGAGGTTCCATCAGCTTCTGTCCCACCCTCTCCCCCAAGTGACGTTGATGTTGCGCGGCGCGGCCGTCCGCGCAGTGTGGACGTCCTGGCTAGAGAGAGGGGTTCGGGAGCGCAGCGTAGTGTCTCCGAGTTCTTCTCTTCAGCTAACACCCTCGCATCTAGCTCTTCATGCACTTCACAGCCCCCATCTGCCCCTGCTGTTGCTGTTGCTGCTATGTCTGTTTGGTGTTCTGACAATGCGTTGGGATCGGCTGACCCCGGTGACCCAATGGAGGCACATGTCCAGGATCTGGATCTGATGCTATAGTCTGAGGAAGCCTATTATTATTATTATTATTATTATTATTATTATTATTATTGGACACCGTGATAGCCCAGTGGTCAAGTTCTACCAATCTGGGCCCTGTCGCCAGTTCGATTCCCGTCGGTGCCACCAGTATTTTCATTGAAGATACCGGTCCGTCTGGACCAGTATTTTCATTGAACATACCGGTCCGTCTGGAAGTGTTGGAACTGCCCTTGCGGGGGTGTCATTAGAGCCTATCGTCAATTCTTCGTACTCCCCTCACGGGTGAGACGATGGAGGCGCATGTGCAGAAATGCATCAGCCATTGACAGAGAAGCACTATTATTATTATTATTATTATTATTATTATTATTATTATTATTATTATTATTATTATTATTATTATCAGCCCAATGGCCTCAAGGCGTTAAACTGTGACGCCAACTCATAACCCTTGTTTGGTAGATGCTGGGGAGGAGGGTCGTTGCGCGCGTAAAATATCTTAAACTCCGCATATGCTGGTTGATAGCCCAGGACCCAGCAGACACCAGATTGTTATGGGTGGGGTTTCGAGGCAGCTCTAGCAACCGCGCTTGGTGTATGCACTTGCACATTCGGTGACGTCTTGCAAGAGGTTGCTGGGACTGCGGAATAACCTCGGCTTAGTGCAGTCTTGCCCTCAGGAGCTCCATCGGTGGCCCCGATCATCAGGCGAGAGACTGACACGGGGGGGTGGAGGACCTCGAACAAGGGTATTGGAGGCTTATGTCCGTTGAGGATATGCCATTAGCTGCATCAGTACGCCTCAGATATAGTATTATTATTATTTATTATTATTATTATTATTATTATTATTATTATTATTATTATTATTATTGTTATTATTATTATTATTATTTTTAGTGGACACCGTGATAGCCCAGTGGTCAAGTTCTACCATCTGGGCCCTGTCGCCAGTTCGATTCCCGTCGGTGCCACCAGTATTTTCATTGAACATACCGCTCCGTCTGGACCAGTATTTTCATTGAACATACCGGTCCGTCTGGAAGTGTTGGAACTGCCCTTGCGGGGGTGTCATTAGAGCTTATCGTCAATTCTTCGTACTCCCCTCACGGGTGAGACGATGGAGGCGCATGTGCAGAAATGCATCAGCCATTGACAGAGAAGCACTATTATTATTATTATTATTATTATTATTATTATTATTATTATTATTATTATTATTATTTTCATTATTATTATTATTATCAGTAGCAGTAGTAGCAGTAGTAGCAGTAGTAGTAGTAGTAGTAGTAGTAGTAGTAGTAGTAGTAGTAGTAGTATAGTAGTAGTAGTAGTAGAAGTAGTAGAAGTAGTAGTAGTTGTTATTATTATTATTATTATTATTATTATTATTATTATTATATTATTGTTAGTATTAGTATTAGTAGTAGTAGTAGTAGTAGTAGTAGTAGTAGTAGTAGTAGTAGTAGTAGTAGTAGTAGTAGTAGTAGTAGTAGTCGTAAGTAGTAGTAGTAGTATTGTTATCAATATTATCATTATTGTCATTATCATTATCATCACTTTTTATCATTATCATTTTCATTTTCATCATTATTACTTTAACTATTAATTTACTATCATTATGTGTGTGCATGCAGCAGCAACAAAGAAGCAAGCTTGCTGCGAAGACCTTTTATGTTGGTCAGAGCGCTTTGAGAAAGAAAGAAAGATTGTGTGTGTGACACAGAGAGACAGGGGGGGGGGGGGGGGGATCTTCTATGTTGGTCAGAGTGCTGCTATGAGAAAGAAAGAAAGGAAAGAAAGAAACGAGAGAGAGAGGGGGGGGGGGG